>JAHWFP010178239.1:0-11179 GCA_023313725.1 Lithobius niger | reverse complement strand
TGTCCTAACATCTGAGGGTATTTCTATTGATGTGTTTTGACCCTTACTCTTACTCTAACAGCCGTATTCCAGATATCCATTCAAGTATGAGTGTGAGAGGGCAAATGTGAATGCAAACATCTAACGTAAAAGTCATTAATTTTAGTAAAACCACAGAAGCGAATGTGAGTGTCCTAACATCTGAGAGTATTTCTATTGATGTGTTTTGACCCTTACACTTACTCTAACAAGCGTATTCCAGAAATCCACTCAAGTATGAGTGTGAGAGGGCAAATGTGAATGCAAACATCTAACGTAAAAGTCATTAATTTCAGTAAATCTACAGAAGCGAATGTGAGTGTTTTAACATCTGAGGGTATTTCTATTGACGTGTTTTGACCCTTACACTTACTCTAACAGCCGTATTCCAGATATCCCCTCAAGTATGAGTGTGAGAGGGCAAACGTGAATGCAAACATCTAACGTAAAATTAATTAATTTCAGTAAAACCACAGAAGCCAATGTGAGTGTCCTAACATCTGAGGGTATTTCTATTGATGTGTTTTGACCCTTACACTTACTCTAACAGGCGTATTCCAGAAATTCGCTCAAGTGTGAGTGGAGCTAAATGTGAGTGTAAGGGTCAAAACGCATCTATAGAAATATCCTCAGATGTTAGGATTCTCACATTCGCTTTTGTGGCTGTACTAAAATTGTTGACCCTTACCTTAGATATTTGCACTCAAATTTGCTCTCTTACACTCACACTTGAGTGGATTTCTGGAATACGGCTGTTAGCCCAACTTGGTCCTTGAGTCGATTTCTGATTATGGTTATTAGTCTACAAGAGGTTGGCGTAGATTTCACCATTCATGTGTCGATTAAGGGGTAGCTACGAAGGCTTCACTTCAAAATAGAGTTATAACAATCGTGGCTCGGCGGTCCTGTAAGTCTGGGCATTCATTACAAATCTTTGCGAATTCGCTGCGCAGCCAGCGATGGGTGCCTTGGTTTTTTTATCCTAGTTTTGTAATCGCACAGCAGATTACGAAGCTGGCTGTCTATTTGAAAATCATGTCCATCGGAATCTTGAAATCATAGCTCAGTCTCGTTCATGTTGCAGATGTAATATGCTAGGATTCTCTTATGAGTCGCATAGGATCAAAACACTGAAGAAATAAATACGGATGCAAACCTATTTCCGTATTTATTTGGTCTTAAATGACAGTCTGCCTGGGAGGAATTAAACCCTCGACCTTTGAGACCACTGGCTGAAGTCCTACTGCTAAGCCATGCTCACACGGTTTCAAAGCTTGAGGGTTCACTTCCCTCTCAGGTAGTCTGACATTTAAGGCCAAAAGGCAACGTAAATAGGTTTGCATCTGTATTTATTTACTACATTGAGCCGATTGGGCTTTCCATTCTGTTTAAAACTGAAGAAAGTTCTGAACTCTTAAATGTTCCTTTAACCAAAGTATTTCCTCAAAATTTGTGCCAAAATTGGCGGTCAAATATCGGCAAATTAAGAATATTTAGCAATATCCTAATATTTTTATGGATTCTGACAAATTGAAAAAGTGTTAATTCGTGAAAGTCACGAAAGAGAATGAAAAACTTTTTGCGACTTCGTTGTCCCTCGTCAACAACTGCTTGACGGTCTACTCTGAGGCCAATGAGTGATCGCGGTATTTGAAGGAAAAGAAGAAGACTTTATAAAATCACTTGTGTAAAGATTTTATTCTCCGAGGGCTGAGACCGGTTTTGCAAGAAGAGAATATCGACGAGCCTGAGCTAACTTCTGGTATAATCTTCTCCTTGAAATAATCGGACGACTGTTTCGATTGAACTAACTTTGGACTCATCATCAGTCCTAATAAATGGGTGGATAATTGTCCAACTATCCATGAATGTACCCACATAGCGATCGCAACATTACAGGGCCCACACACCACTCATGCGACGGAATACAATAACAAATTTATAATAGTACAGCAACGTCTATAGTGTCCAATATCCTTCAGGCGTTATTAACCTGCATGACCCCAAAAACTATGATCCTGCAAATCCGAACAACACACGGACATGCCTATACAAATGTCTCGGGCATATCACCTACGGGAAGAAACGAGATTTGTCCACAACATACAGTTATTTGTGTTAAACGCGTTGATTCCCCCTAAATTTCCGTATGTAGGCAATGCTAACACGATAGCTTGTATATTTTATGAAACAACTTTCGTAACTCACTGCAGCTGGCAAGCATTGCTGATGATACTGCATAGAGGTTTACAATCAACACATAAAATCTTGCTTTGCAAAATAATGCTTTTTCTAAATGGATGTCTGTAAACCTTACTTTTTACGCTTATTCCAATCTACTAATCCCCACTGAAATGCTACACAGATAATACTTTGGTGAAATCTAAACTTGATTACTGCAGTACAGTCTGGAACTCTGATTCTCAAGTTTTAATCGATGTCCTTGAGGGGGTGCTGCGTCGCGGTGCCCGGATGGTGTTTGGTGGAATTTGCTTATAATGCATGCATTTCCGGCATGATGAACACTTTACCACGGGAACACTTTCTTAAATCCTGTTGATTACCTTGTCGCCCCTGACTACATGGGGAGGCACGACCACGAAAAAAGGGTTAGGAGGTGCCAGTGCAGAACGAATGTTTTGGCTCCTTCTTTTTTCCCCAAAGCTATCCGGGACTGGAATGAGCTAACTTGTGAAACAGTGCAAACTCAGAATTTTATCGAATCTTATCCAAGAAAAGCTTGGATGCTTAGCATGCAGCCATATTACTACTTAAGTTTTTTTTGGGTTTCATTACTACTAAGCTTGATGTCGTTTTAATGCCTTATGGTGCTACGACTACGTTAAAATAAACAAATAATATCTCAATATTTCCAGTGGACTAAAAGTCTGAGGGAAGTAAGGAGGTGAGGATGGAAAATTACGGATAAATTTGGCGAATTGGTCTGGCTAGGTCGCAACGTTCATTGGATGCACCCTTTGCACGCGTCCGACTTCTTTGATGACGTCAACTGACGAAAGCCGAGTCTAATTTCCACGCCTGCGTCACCCTGGGCCAATCAGCGAGTCTCCAGAAGTGTGACGTCAAGTCAAAAAAAAAAAAAAGGCGACGTGTTCGTGCCGTCTTTTGTTCTTTTGCTTCGGGGCTGCAGAAACCTCAATGAGAGTGATTCTGCACCAACCCAGAATGGGAAATTATACCGTGCGTGGGCCGACGTAGACTCGCAGGGAAAAGGGGAGGGGGGCGAGGAGCTGGGGGAGGGTGGTCGGCAAGGAAGACCAGTCACGGAACTTCTCAATGAATGCGTGGGCGCGTAGATGCCCCCAGCGAGCCATGAAACGCGTCATCATTGCAACTAGGGAAGAGATCAATACGTCCGCTAGGAGCCAGCCAAGTTTGGAGTTCGGTGCTCCTCGGGCTAAAAGCCAGTTTGCCTTCCATTTTCCACTCCAAAGACTGCTTCTTTGAAAGCCTGAATTTGATATACGTATGGGGACAAAAGGGCTTTAAATAAACTTAAAGGTCTTTCTGTTTTTAGCGACAAAAATAATGTGCACTTATCGTCTTACTTGGCACTTGCGACCGTTTGCCGTTAGCAAAAAGGCCCATTTAGACTTGCAGTAAGATTCCAAGTGGTGGTTCGAGAGTTCAACGAATACCCAATTCGTGTTAGTTCAGATGAGTTCGAACCCTTAAGGTTGTAATCATAGGCCACATGTCACAATTCATCGCAACAGAGTGGTATAACAATAGTTCCAAAATGTAGCAACCGTGAAAATGACATTCCCAAAGCTAAGCTGGAACTTAGGGTTTACGGCATGACACCGTGACTTCCAGTTACTGCCTAGTGAACCGTTCTTTCAGCAACTGACTAAAAAAAAGACTTATTTTTTGTTTGTTAGTTTTGTTAAAATAAAAAAAACTGAGCACATATTATCAGGAGCAAAAGAGTGTTCTGTCTTGGTTCTGTTGTTATTAAGTTGAACGTAGGACGTTTCACCGCATAACTTTTGATCGATTTGATTTGTTTATCGCTTGAAAACTGCCCTTTACAGGAGGAGCTGCCAAAGTGTTCATATTCAATAGAGATACCAGTGAAAATTGTCGAAATGGTTCTTTAAGGAAATTACGTTTATTCGTGTCGTACTGCATGTTCTGAAATTGACTCGTGCGTCGAAAATGGAGGATCAGCAAGGTGAGAAGACAGCAATACAGAAACCAGTCAATCCAGTGTAGTGGGGCAGATAAGCCACTAAAATAGGGTGACTTCTGCATTTTACTGAGAAAGCACCAAATTTGGCACAGATGCTAATTTAGGTATACGATGAAATCTGGATATAGGGCCAACTAAATTTCTCAAACCGGAAGTGGAAACCGGAAGTGCCTATTTTTGGCCAAGAGCCAAACCAAGCTTGACCAGTCTCCATATACAGGAAAAAATGTTCAAAATGTGGCGCATCATACCTGAATACTATTTTTCACATTTCAAGGTATGACAGCTGACTGATAAGTAGCTTAAGGGCTGAAACGGAGGTCAAAAGGTCAAATTTTGGGCGAAAAATCACATTTTTGTCATTTTCTGCTAAAACCGATGCTTTTACAAAGGAAAAAAGTGTTTAAAATATGGCGCATCATACCTTAATATTACTCTTGACGTCTTTGGATATGACAGCCCTGACTAAAAGGTAGTTTAAGGGGTCAAACCAAGGTCAAATTTTGGACGAAAAATCACATTTTTGTCCTTTTTCTGCTAAACTGCTGCTTTTACAAAGGGAAAAAAGCGTATAAAATGTGGCGCATCATACCTTTATACCACTCATGACAGTTTTGGGTATGACAGTCCTGACTAAAAGGTAGCTTAAGGGGTCAAACGAAGGTCAAAAATCAAATTTTGGACGAAAATCACATTTTTGTCATTTTCTGCTAATACGTAGATTTTACAAAACAAAAACATGTCTCAACATACGAATACGAGTTTAGTTCCTTTTTGTCTAAATAAAAAATTCGCTAGGTTCAATGGTTTGGTTAGAAATTGTGAGATATTGTGACGTAATCAGCCACCATGGAATCACATGGCCTTGTGTACTACAAACTTGGTATACATGCAGGAAGTAAACACACATTATATATGATCATGCTGTCAGCACGACTCGTTGTTGTTAGAACGGTGTTGTTTGTCCTATAAGTGTCACAGCAATCATGTAATCCATGCAGCAAAGCAATAGCTCTCGACAGCTTCCCTTTAGATCAGTTTCACCGCAATAGTACGAGTTACTACCGATAGTTCAACTTGTCTGTCAAGTAACTCATAAGCTGAAAGCAATATTAAACTTCACACATCAACCAAAAATCAAACCTGCTAAGGACGTTATCAGCTTTACATATTGAAGTTATACAGCTGTAAAAGAGTTATAATCCTGTAAGTGTAGCTGCATACGGCTAAAGAAGGTCCGTACCCTATACTGTAGCTGCCTAATGGCACAAGAAGACAGCTAAAGAAGAGCCGGATCCTGTATTGTAGCTGCTTAATAGCTAAAGCGGACCCGTATCCCGTATTGTAGCTAGCTATAGAGCTGAAGTTGCCCCCAGATAGTGGTAGCTGACTAATTGATGGAGAAGACCTGGATCTTGCATTATAGTTGCATAATGGCTAACGAATGCCCCATAGCAGCGTAACGGCTGAAAAAGACCCTATCAAGACTCTAAAAAGACCCCATTAAGCATGTATCTTGTATTCTAGCTGCTTAATAGCTCAGAAAATACGGTTGCTGCATTGTAGCAGCTTAATGGCTGAAAAAGAGCTGAATCCTGTATTGCATATGCTTAAAGGCTGAAGATGACCTCAAATCTTGTATTGTAGCTGTGTAACGGTCGAAGAAGTCCCAGGAATTGCATTATTGCTGTCTAATGGCTGAAGAAGACACAGGTCCTGCAGGCTAGAGTAGTCACATGTGCACTAAGGAGAGGAATCATTTATCCCTGACTTTAAAGTAAATAGAAGAAAGAGAAATATTACATGTGTAAGTGTTAACAACATAAGTGAGTGCTAAACCCTGTCTGTGTAGCTAGACTCTTCATAAAGACTGAAAAGGAGTCAGATTCTTTCTCTGTAGTGTTGAAACATCGAGAATGAACCAGCTGCTCAGCGTGGGTGTTTTGAGAAGGAGAAGCCAGATCCTCTCTGCTGAACAGTTAATGTAAGAAAAGATTTTATGTTTTGTGTTGGTCTTTGAATGTTAAGAAGTAGCGAGACCTTCTCTGTTTATGCATTTACTGATAAAATGCATTCTCGCTTTGCAATATCTGAAATCAGAGGAATCCAACTACTTTTGTGTCTAGACCTTACATGTACATATGTAACTGCTGAAGGAAGGCAAGACGTAGGTGGAGAAGCACATATCAACACAAAGGTCTAAATATTAAGGAGGAGATAAATCCTTTGGGTGTATACGTTTTCAGGGCTAAAGTGGCACAAAATAACTCTTCTATGAAGCGTTCCATAAACTGACAAAGAACTAGTTTATCTGTGAATGTGACAATTCTCCGTTATTTCATAATGGTTGATACAAAGACAAATCCATTTTCTGTAGCTTGCTGAAGGATGAAAGAGCACAGGCTTTCAGTGAAGCTACTTGTAGCTGAAGAGAAGTCGGATCAGCTGTTAGTGCCAGTTCATCTGTGTACACTCAAATAGATATCAAACCCTGTAAAGCTGTCTGAAACAAAGTGGAATATTCTACTTGTATAACTGTTGGAAGACTGACAAGTATATTATCCAGATACGTGCATCCATACCTTAAGACTGAAGGATTCGTATGATCTTTACATAGTTGTTTGAAACTGAGAAATCATTCCATGTAATTCCAGGTATGTGTAGGAACCTGAAGTTTGAAAATCTTCAGTCAACTAATGTTCTGAATAAATGTTTTGAGACTATAAACCTGATTGTTGCTTAATATGACTGCTCTAATCTGTGTTGCTGTAAGAGTGTAAGGAGGTAGCCATCTGGATGAAGCTGCTTGGGGCTGACGGATATGAGGAAGAGATAAACCTTATCTGTATAGTTCCTGGAAAGTGGAGGACAGATAAACCTGGTTTGCAACCGAAAAGGCCACTTAACTTTCAATGCAAGTCATAAGATGACGAGATTCCACAATTCATCAGTTCAGGCCAGAAAAGCTGAGAAAGAAAATTAGTTCGGGCATTCTCTGAAGAATAGGTGCAACCATCAGTCGTAAAGAGGCTAGGACGAGCTAAACCGACCTTCTGGAGCTCTGAATTCCCAGAATTCTCAGATATGCCCACACACCACTCTGAAGGGTAAAGTATCTTATATCCTGGCAAGGGCATGCCTGGAAACACAGTTTGAAAGCAATTTGAACGCTTAACTTTATGACCAATTAGCACACAGACATAGGCAGAACGAATTCTCGTAACACTCGTAAAGTCACTAGGAATGGGCTACTTTTCCATGTTGATCTTGCTCATGATATCCTTATCAGTAAAGGCTGATGGTAATGTTGTGATGAGCTTTGAGTCTGAGAATCAGTGTTTGCAGGTGTTAGGTGAAGACGTATTTTGCCTGAAGACCAATAAAACGGTTTTGCTATAAGTAAGAACCGATTTATGGCTAATTGTCAACCGATTAATGGCTATGTTGTTCATTTTTACTGAATTTGTTCTACTACTGAATTTGTTCTACTACTGAATTTTAACTACTACTAAATTTTTTACTTTGAGCTGTTACTATGCCTTTTCTAAAGAAAAATAATGTAACTGCTTAGTCTCATCTAAAAGGAGGACAATTTTTTTGACAGTGTTTGTAAAATAGCTTGCTTAACTGTGGGACAGAGCTATGTCAAAATGCATATGCCCCACATCAGTACTAAAGAACAGGTTTGGCTCACACCATAATTACAGAAAAATATTTTTATTGGCTTCATTGAATAAAGGACCTCTACACCTTTCAGATGAACTTATCTGCATCCTGTTCTAGGATTAGTAATGACATAGCAGTTCAACTTCCAAAGTCATACATACACACTGTAGTTATGATAAAAAAGAAAGAGTGACCATTGGTCAGGTAATATTCCAGCCATTTCTAACCAAACCATCGAACCTGGCACATTTTTATTTAAACAAAAAAGGTCTAAATTTGATTTCCTTTAATTATGTTGAGACATGTTTTTTTTGTGTGAAAGCAACGGTTTAACAGAAAATGAAAAAGTGTGATTTTTCGTCCAAAATTTGACCTTTTGATCGTCGTTTGACCCCCTAAGCCACCTTTCAGTCAGGGCTTGCATACCCAAAATATCAAGAGATAGTATTAAGGTATGACACGCTACAATTTAAACACTTTTTCCTTTGTAAAAGCAACGGTTTAGCAGCAAATGATAAAAATGTGATTTTTCGTCCAAAATTTGACCTATTGACCTCCGTTTCGGCCCTTAAGCTACTTATCAGTCAGCTGTCATACCTTGAAATTTGAAGAATATTATTCAGGTATGATGCAACACATTTAAAACAATTTTTCCCTTATTTGGAGATTGGTCAATCTATTTTCTGGTTTAGCTCATGGCTGAAAATAGGCACTTCCGGTTTCCACTTCCGGTTTGAGAAATTCAGTTGGCCGTATATCCAGATTTCATCAGTATACCTAAATTAGCATCTGTGCCAAATTTGGTGCTTTCCTCACAAAAATCCATAAGTTTAGGCTTATCTACCCCACTAGTGGTCTTTTTAAATATATGACAAGAGGGAACCATTGGATTAAATAAATACGGATGCAAACCTATTTACGTTGCCTTTTGGACTTAAATGTCAGACTGCCTGAGCGGGGAATCGAACCCAAGACCTTTGAAATCAAAGGCCGGAGTCCTAACCGCTCAGCCATATGGACATGGCCATATTGACTCCGGCCTTTGATTTCAAAGGTCTTGGGTTCGATTCCCCGCTCAGGCAGTCTGACATTTAAGTCCAAAAGGCAACGTAAAAGGTTTGCATCTGTATTTATTTAACACTTATCGAGCCCAATTGGCTTTCTGTCCCGTTTATAACCATTGGATTGGGCGGTTTCTGTGTTATTAAAGAATCGAAATTAGCTGTAATGAATAGATAGTAAACCAAGAAACACAATGGAGCTAACACTGAGGACAGCTAATTATGACAAATGAGCAGCAATAATGGCGAAACAAATTCACGTGTCACAGTCCGCGAATTGAACCCGAGTCTCTGATTTGGGCCTTCGCACTATACTTCGATGCTAGCTCAGCACTACCAAGACAGGGTCAGGGTGGGTCAATGGTTACCATGACGGTCTCATATGCCAAACAGGGCGGAAAGCCAAACGGGCTGGAAACGTTATTAATAAATACAGATGCAAACCTATTAACGTTGCCTTTTGGACTTAATGTCAAAGGTTTTGGGTTCAATTCCAGCCCCGGAAGTCTGATATTTAAGTACGAAAGGGAACGTAAATAAGTTTGCAGCTGTATTTATTAATCATATGCCGAAGGTCCAAGGTTCAGTCCTGGTCCGTGTGAATCCCGGAAGAGAAGGGCCCCGGAAATGCACTCTTGCTCTTGTGACGTGTAAATATTCTAAGTATTTTGTAGCAAAATAGTCCTTCCACGTCCCAAGATAACTTTAGCAAGTAAAAGGGACGCTAATTCTGCAATTTCCGTTTTCTTCCGACTATCAAGATCGCTGTTAACTTGTCATATGAACAAAAGTCAGTATACAACAAACTGAATAAAGTGTTGTTATTGTGGATCCAGATGTTCTTTCACAGCTATTCAGACAAAAAAGAAAAAGGCGCCAAACAACAAAGCTTGCTTAAATATTTATAGAAAGAATGTCTGGCCAAATGAATTACAGGCAAAAATCCGTCAAAGGTTTGACAATTTTTGTTCTTTTTTTTTTTTACTCCCTGTATCTCAATAATCGAATGCGTAGGCTTGGCTCCCAGAGCCAGAAAACAAAAATCTCCCGTCACGTTCTCCACGTGTGACGTATGGGTGTCTGTTGGACGTCTGCTGTTCTGAATGTTGGTTGTGATTGGTAATAAATCTTGTAAGTCGTCTCTTTTGTCATCAATTCACAGACAGCAGATATCAATTCGTAGTGCTACCGAGTCGGATGTTTTTGGTGCATCAGAAGAAAAGACGGCAGACTCTATAAATAAGCTCCAATAATAATAATAATAATATTATTAATAATTAATAAATAAAGCCGTAAAGAATCATAAGGTTAGCATATCGCTTTACTTTGTGCACCCATTTGTTGCCACCACGCATGTCCGTGATTTTAGGACAGCTCCTCTTCGTTTCGTTAGCTACCGAATGACAAGTCGAACGTCCGGAGGTTCAGTACTAGAGTTTGAAACTCTCTGCCTGTCTGTGTTGTCTGTCCAGGAAATTTCTTTCAAAATACTTACCGGATCTAGATCAGCCTTTAATGTCAGCCTTTAATTTTCAGCCGTTCCTGACAACGGGAACGTGCATCCACGATTACGCTATGCTATACTATGCTACCCGACGGCCTACAACTCATTTAGAGTTCAGTTTCGATTACGGCAATAACTTTCGATAAATGAGGGGTCTCCAGACCATGGCCCGAGGGACAAATGCGGCCCGCAAAGCACTTTTGTCCGGCCCGTGCTTTATTTTCACTAAATGTGATTTTTTTAGTTGTTTATCCTTTTGAAGGTATATATTTTTGTTACCCCTTAGCAAGAATTCATAGGGTCTCTCCCTAATCCTATAAATTCTTGCCTTTAGTGAAGCGAATATTACTTTTTCGAAACTAGGAAGATCTTGACTGGTTTAGGAATGGCCGATTTACTACGATTTCAGGGTTGTGACTGTAATATGCACTCTTTTGGTAGACTCACCCATGTTTTCCTTATCTCCTGAGTGAAGCGAATATTACTTTTTCGAAGCTTAAAAGATCTCGACTCGTTCAGGAATGGCTGAGAACATCTGCATGCACACTACTTCGTATTGGAGTTCCCACTTTTAAATCTCAACTTTCAACAATGGTGCCTAGGGGATGGGGATTTAGTGAGGAGCAACTGTAAACTTGGGAAGAACGGTGGAAAAATGCTGTTATTTTAGTTAACAAAAACACAACATAACCAGTGTTTGGTATTCGGGCAAGGTCA
>JAHWFP010178237.1:0-32237 GCA_023313725.1 Lithobius niger | reverse complement strand
AGATAGCGGGGAAACGCTCCCTCAGTACAATGCACGTATCTTCTTGTGATTTGCACCAAACACATGAGGACTGTGATGTACAAGACGAAACGCTGCCACTACCACATACCGTTGTTGTGTCCACTATGTGCAGAAGTTGTTTACACTGTGTACAGAAGTTCTTTCCACTGTGTACAAGGGACCAGGCAAGGCCCCACTTTCCATTGTGAAAAACACGCTAGAAAACACCCTCGAGGGCGAAAGCAGGTTGACACAGAAACACGTATCACAGCAGTATTTTCGTAGCCCTGGAATAGCCTGCTATGGCACGCAGCCACTGTGGGAACGTTTCCCCGCTATCTACCCACGGTTGAACCGTATAACTACCGTATTCCCACTAAGGGACTCCCTTTACGTCGAACTGGTGTGTGTCCCGGTCCCTCAGCGAGTTCTGACTGATAAGTCGGCGTTTGTGCACTCATTCACCAAGCAAGTAATATTTAAGTCCTTAAGCGTAAAAGTGTATAAAGCTACAACAATGTATAAAGTCTTCGGCCGGAGCTACTGTTACCTACAAGCATTGTTTATCTGTAGCATTGTCTATTTACCGCATTTTAAATGAGACTTACTATTGTTAACCGAATCACCGCTAATTGACGGTGCTTGTATTGTTGCCCCCCCCCCCTGTAACAACCTAAGTAACGCGCTGTTGCGAAGCCTCTCCTTCCTCGTCTCTGAACGTATCCTTCCTCCCTTCCATCCTCCATGTTGTACTTTCTTCTCCAAAAGCTGTCCACTCGAAGAAATGACTACCTAGATCGACTTGTTCGTTTCTCCTGCCTCTGATGGGGATCCCCGTCCATCAAGTCCAGTACCACAAGGTCCGAGTGATTTATGTGCGGACATTGATTGTATATGGTGAGACAGGCGGCAAGTCAATATGTCTACGGAAGAAGAGAAGTAAACTTAGCGATGTAATGGCGATCGTTGTGTGTTGGACAGGATGAAGGAGCAACGATGCAACAGCGGTAATTAGCGAATCCTCCAATGCTAGATATTGAATAAAACGATCGACCGACCTTGAAAGACTGGCTTCCTAGACCTGACTGACGAAATTAAAGCTACTTCTGCAGCACCACTGAATACGGTATCCTTCGCCAGGCCATCCGCTTGCACGTTACCAGGGACACCAGCATGCCTCATGACCCACTTCAGTGCCACTTCACCTGATTGTTGTGCTGCCCACAGCTTCCTACAAATCGAAAAGACAAGTGGGTCACCAACATCTAGTTTCTCAACCGAGTGCTGCAACAAGCGCAGGCTCTGTTAGGGTTTTGCACCCTTTTTCGTGAATAAAGGTCATGTGGAGAATAAATAGGCAGGTATACAGTTGCAAACAAACTTACTATATTGTTTTAAGAACATGAAAATTTACAGACACTAGCTGCAACCTGCTGCATGTGGTCGTCTTGGTCGGCTTCATGTACAGAAAGTCCAAGCACAGCTCAAGGCCAGCTGAGCTTGCAAACTATGCAAACTTGCAAGGGGGTGTTCAGCATTACTGGACAAGGTCAATTTACACCAAACTCCCCCTTGCTGGAATGCCGTTACATGCTAATGGCATATAACATTATACATCTTTCACAAAGATCGATCCACAAAGTAGCTGCAATCTATTCGTATGTCGCCACTTGGGGTGCCTTTGAAAACTGACTCAGGTTGTGAAGAAACACGCTGTTTCATGTACTAATTGTGTAGGTCATGAGAGGTGTCGCGTCATAATCCCCTGATCTAGCTTGATCTTAGACGATTGCCTATACATATGGCATTCAAATTACGCTCCAGGCAGTAACCTAAACAACCGAACCAACCACGCTCGCCAAGTTTGGTTTCTGAGGGTAACTGGTGGGACAAGAGGCTAACACTGCAAACGAATCGTCTGTCGACCAATCAGAATCGAGAAAGAAACAAGGGGGGGGGGCGTCGCATTTAATTGCATTAATTTGCTGTGTCATGTGGATGAGTTCATGTTGCGTTCGGTGCAGGGTGGAAGAAGGTTTGGTGTTATAATTCTATAAATAAGCTTCAGGATTTAGTGATTAATTCTTCAACGTATCTCAACAGCAAGCACGTAAATAAACTCCTGCTTGCGGTTCAAAATAATACTGTTTGTAGTTTATTGTTGTCACGTGACAATCGCTCTAGTGGCAATTTTGGGTTAAAAATGCTACTAATTCGTGATGTGTAGAGGCAACGAGAGTGACATTTGCTTGATCCAACTAGGTTACTTTTCGAAGGCACCCTTGGTGAAAATGTCAACATATTTCTGTAGAACTAATACTTCTTAAATTAAAGTACCCTTTAAGTAGCCAATCTCCAATGAAATGTAATCTTACATCAATGTGCTTAGATCGGCTGTTTTCTACCTCATTTTTCACAAAATAATTCGCATATTGTGAAACAGTGTGCACAATTGGGTGTTGCCTTAGATTGTCCAAAAGTTCATGAGTGAAAATGTCCGACAACCAATCACTACCTTCCTAAAGCACCTAACAGAGCGGACAGAATGCACCACTGTTAGAGACAGTTTGGCTCCAAACTTGACGTCGCGCGTGCGCAGTAATGTTGCGTCAGCCGTTCAGTAGCTTCCTAAACTACAACACAGCTCAACAAGGTCAGCAGAGTATTCGGTACGTCATACCTTCACCGCGACCAGACCTGGCTAATGGATTTGACTAGGATTGGCAAATAGATGTGACCAGGCGAAGCAATGCCAAATTGCGAACCATCTCAGGGAGGTGGTTTTCTGGGGTGGAGGTTTGAGCATGCGCGAGGTAACAGTTTTGACGAAACAGATTTATCGCTGACGATGTTGACATCAATCAAGCACATCAACACGGATATTAGGAGGGAATGAGCCAAACTGTCACCAACAATGGTGCGTTTGGTTTGCTCTGTTTGGTCGTTTAGGAAGGTACCGAATGTGTTTCCTTTGCAGCATCTGTTGTAAATTGGACCTTGTGCTGGAATGCTGAACACCCCCATCCAAGTCAGCATGGTTTAGGTTGCATTGTGCTGTGCTGGGACTTCTTTTTTTGTGAAGCCGACCAAGATTGCCGGATGCAGCAGGTTGCTGCTAGTGTTAGAGTGCCGGTACTATTCCCATGTTTATTGAGCAATACAGTAAGTGTTTGAAACTGTTAAACCTGCCTTATTTATTCTCCGCATGTCCTTTATTCACGGAAGAGGTTGCAAAACCCTAACAACATCAACTAATGCAAGATACTCTGCCTCCATCGTGCTCAGAGCTGCACAGGACTGTTTCTTATAGCTCCACAAGATTGGGACACCACCAAAATACACTATAAATCCTCCAAAACCTTTTCTGGAGTCTCCATCAGTGGCCCATGAGGCATCTATGTATGTGTACAGAGACTGGTTCTGCACACTCGAAAAATCAATGACATAGTGCCTAGTGTCATATGCATATCTAAGTATTCCTAGTACTACTTTAACATGCTCCACTGTGAAACAAGTATTGTACTGTGACATTAGGATTACAGAAAATAAAATGTCTGGCCTTGTTCGACTAGCCAAAAACCTAAGACGGCCAATCAGTGAATGATGCGGGAAATCTACTATGTTTTCACGTCCCTTTTCACCTTGTTGTACTATTATTCCTACTGGCACTGGAATAGATAACTTACAGGCATTTATTACTTCATATTGTTTTGCCAGCTTCTCTAGATAAGTGGTTTGGTGTATAGAGATTTGTCCCTCAGACCTATTGAACTCAACACCCAGTAATTTAGTAACTTTACCCAAATTCAGAACATCAAATCACCTTGTAATTTGACTATTACTTCAATTTCTATTTCCTTATTCCTACAGAATAACACCAAATCGTCAACATATAAGAATAATACGGCTCCTTTGGCAAGAAAATAGACACAATTTAAGCCTAAGAATCCTCTGAAACCTATTTTGTTTAGACTTGCTCGTAGTTTGTATGCCATGCCCAACCCGACTGGTGTAAGCCATACAATGATCTATGCAATGACCAAACTTTACCTTGGTTACTTTTAGAACATAGTTCAGCACTGGTGAGAACACTTCCTCGTAGTCAATTCCGGTGGTTTGCCGAAAACCCTGCAACTAGACGTGAACACAAACGCTTGACTTTACCAGTTATGTCCCTTATTATTTTGCACACCCATCTCGATCCCAACACTTTACAGTTTTTAGATGGATCTATTTCAGTGTAGACGTCTCGTTTGGCGAATTCGTTAGACTTCTTCGTCCATGGACCCTTTTCACAGTACTCACTCGGGGGATGACATGGCTTCCTCATATGTAGAGGGCTCCACCATGCACAGAAGTACCTCATGCACATCAGGGGCTTCATTTTCAGACAATTCACTCTGTGACTCAACAGCCTCATGAAAAGTTTCTTCATCCTCCGTAGTAGGCCTCTCTCCCCTCCCTCCACCACCAGTTGGCTTAAAATTAAATATGGGTTCGAAGGGTATTTGTTGCTTCTCACAATAGTTCTGTATTTCACGGTTACTACGATACCTCTTTCCTTGTTGATCATAATCATATACATCTACCCTAGTCTTCTCGTCAAACATGCTTTGTTTCATACACTTTGTCAGATATGGGATCCCACACCCTGTATCCCCTACTGTTTAGAACATATCCAACCAACACTCCTTCCCATGCCCGGGTTTCTAGCTTGTCCCTCCCTTTACTTGGCATGTAAACATAACAATAGACCTAGCGCTTTAAGATACCTCAAGGAAAGTTTTCTTTTCCTAAGTAAGCAATAAGGGATTTTGAATTTAACCCTGGAATGAGGAAATCGATTCTTAAGGTGGGTCAAAGTTACAGCTACTTCAGCCCAAAGATTCTTCGCAAGTTTCGATTCTATGAAGACTGATTGGACACCTTCAATGAGCGTTCAATTATATCGCTCGGCTGTCCCATTCATCTCTGCCGAGTAGGCGTTTGTCCACTCTTATTTGATTCCTAACTTGTTAAGATAACCTTCAAACTCTTTAGAACAGAATTGCATTCCTAAATCAGTTCTAATACATGTTATTTTACAATTACTCAATTCTCGCTCAATGTTTAATGTGAATTGGACAAATGTTTTGAACACATTACTCTTTTTAGCAATGGGGAAAATCCAACAATATCTGCAGTAGTCATCTATTATTGACAGAAAAAATCTAACTCCACATAGTCACTGTTTTCTATCAGGACCCCATACATCTAAATGCAGCAACTGTAGTGGTTTGGTTGTTCGTGCATGGTCAAAACGCTTAAATAATGCTCGGGTTGATTTTGCGATTTCACACACATCACATTTTCCCAAAGGTTTCTTTCCTGTCACATTAATACCATATACATTTTCTGATTTGCTCAGACTGATTATGCCCTTAACATGCTGATGTGCCATTCTAGAATGCCATGTTTTTATGTCTTCCTTTGGTTTGGAACTTGCTACATTTGCATCTAGGTTAGGCCTAGAATATGAACCAGTGCTGACAATATCAGCTACCTTGTACAACCTATCAGTACACTTAGCTACTAAAAGAATGTACTTATGATTGGTTATAACATTCATGGTACCCTTAAAAAAAGGACCTTGTACCTAGCAGCATCAATTTTTGTAACACTTATTGGGTTTTTAGCAAGAATTGGAGAATAATGCACATTTTTTAAAGTTACATCCTTCACATGACCATTAACTTTGATATACAATTTGATATCACCAATGTGGTATGGCATAACTGATTTAATTGTTACTGGTCTTTAGGAATAATGCCGGGGCTAGTGACTGAACGTATAACGTAACAGCTAAAAGTCCAGAAGGTGGTAAAGCTATTACTAGTTAATTTCCCCGAACCCACATGAAACATCCGCGAGAAATGTGACAGAATATTAACGTAGAATGGTAATTCACGTTGGTATTACTGTCCGAGGCCGTGGATCTGCCGATAAGCGATGAACACATGATGACAAAAGTGAAACTAACTTTTATGGGGATAGCGAATTCTTTCTGGCTTATTCTTGTTTATAATGGAGAATACAGCTGTAGTTTAAACATGTCATGCGAATGAAATGGGGTTGAGTTCGCATCAGTTCATACTATTTTTGCCCTATACATTTCGGACATTCGGCCCTACGGGAGTTGCAACATCGATGGTCGGGATAATCTTGAAACAGGATTTGAAACTAGGAATTACGCAGTTTATGATGCAAAACGTTTGTACACAGTTCATAATTAATACATGGTAAAAGGGAATAGATAGTTTGATACCATTTTGTGAATTACATGATCAGGTTTCCCTTGGAACACACAATGGCAGCCATAGCCTTAAGCCTTTTACAGAGCCAGCGACTTTTTACCGTCGCTCTTGGGACACGCAAGAATAATGGAATGCATTTAAAGTACAAGGTAAGCCAATAGCCTACGCAACAATAATACAGCCGCAAGACACGAACCAGCAACAATCGTCAGACGGTGTACAACACCACGGTTGTTGCTCGGTAAGCGAAATGCGGTCCGTTGACACTTGAAATAAAGTGGGAGTTAAATACCTTGGTGGCCACAATTGCCCACCCCACGAGTTCACAAACCATAGAGTGAGGCAAAAAGAAATCTGGCAGAGATGAATGCAGTTAACAAATCGCAATACCTTCCACAGAACTCCCCCGTGACCACATAAGGTGAGAACAAGTGGGAATTTGTAAAAGATACAAAATGACAAATGTAAACACTTAACTGTCTGTGCGGGTTCGAAATGAGACTATCCTCGTAAAACATAGAAGGAAAAAACATAGAATGGGTAGTAGAGCATTGGTTCCGACTCCACGCCTCCACAAACAAATACAAAATATACACTAAAGATAAACGAGAAAAGGCGGAGAAACACTTTTTCCTTATTACTAAGTTAGTGGCTTCTCGTCGTAGAAAGCCAGAAGTTACGAGAATACATAGTACAATCAATTGGTTAAGAGGTTTAGTACACTTTCAAGATATGTACATCAAAACAAATATCCCTTCTCAACTCCTGGAAGGATAATCTTCATCCTGTGAATTAATGTGAGGTAGCGGTGGAGGTAAGCCCTGAAGACGCCTAGAACGCCTGACAGAAACGTGTTGCACGGTCTGAGGGGGTTGTGTATTTCAAGGTGTATGAGGAGTATTCATGACTCTCACGATCACAGGCGTACGACGAGGGGTGACAGGCATAGGAGGTCGAGGGAGTGCTGAAACGGCATCACTATCACTATCGTCTGAGGAGTCATCCCTAGCATCGGTTAATTGGTGAGTGACACTTGGAACATGACCATATGACAGGTCCCAATTGGTACCAACAGGGGGAGGAGCCCACACAATGAAAGTTGAGGCGTTTTGTTCCTCGACAAAATCTACATTTATGCCCATCACAACACATACTAAATGGATCATATAACTTATAATGACGGTATGGTAGTCATATCCCAGATTAATCAGTGGTTCAGCGGTTGGACCAAAGGTGTCCCGCTTAGCTTTGTTTAAGTGCAGGTATGCAAGACATCCAAACCTCCTAACTTTCGACACATTGGGGACATGGCCTGAATACTACCCTGAGGGCGTAACACTATCCTGCAGGATCTTCGAATCGAGGGTATTGCGTGCATCAGCGGCCGTTTTTATCGCATCTGGCCAAAAGCAAAGGGGAAGCTGAGAATCAGCAAGGAGGGCTCGAGCCATCTGCTTCAAGACCCCGTGTGATCGTTCCGCTGGAGAATTATTCTGGGGGCAATGAATTGGTGTGCGCATATGGTGAATGCCCTTACTCTGAAAGAAGGATAGAAATTCACCATTCAAAAATTCTCCAGCGTTATCACTATGCATTGTAAGGTAAGGCCTGCCCTACTTTCTTGTTCAAGAACTAAGACCCTAAACACAGTGAAAACGTGGAATTTGTGGGTTCGAGGAACAACAAAGTATTTCCTTGAATATATATCCACTATACTAAAAAAATATAATTCACCAGCTCGCCCCGAAATATTACTGGGCTGACAAACATACAGATTCCATTGGGCTAATGGACGTGATGCACATACGCACGGCAATCTTGGGTGTGGTTTATTGTGAGTTTTGCTACTAGAGCATATTGCGCAAAAGGACGGAGGATTACCTATTGGGCCAATAACACGGCCTTTGTTGAACAAGTGCCCATGGCGTCTATGCATCATTTCCAAGCTACAACTAACAGCACCCACATGTGCATTTTCATTTACACTGTTATCGTTATCTACAGGCGCCTGGTGCTCTACAGGGGTACCAGAAGACTCAAACATTCTCCCTGTTTGCGTAAAGACCATTACATATCGCTTATGCTGAGTGTTGGTCCTAACAAGCATCCTATCCCTACTATTCTCCACAATATAGCCGGAGGAATGTAAAACACCCAGAGATACACGATTACACGGAGCCATTGGCACATATATGGCATCATTAATGTTAACATAAAGGGAAAAGGCTTACTGTTGGCGTTGACTGCCTGCACACGTATAGTTCCTATCTTGTACCCTGTCACAAATGTGTTTAAGACAGCCAAGGCTATTTGAACTTGTTTACACTCATCCAAAACAACACCTTGCGGTTTTACATTCAGCAAGTCGCAATCTGCACCTGTATCTACCCTGTATACAGTAGTGTTAGGAACGGACGAATGGACATGTTCAGACAAAGAGGAAAATCCGCAAACCTTTGGCCCACCCTCATTTTGAGCTTGGGTCTGAGGTCTTGCTACACCAACATTATTGAAGGGGCGTGTTCTAACACGCTTTTGTCTTGATGGTTGTGCTTGTTGGAAATTATTCCCACTTAGGTTAGTTTGCTGATCCCGTACTACATTGTTGCCACATAAAAATCGTGGATGCCCATACCCTCCACAACTTTCACACCTAATTCCCACACAGAGCTCACGTGGGATTTTATCGCATTGGTTAAACCTATGATTTAAATCGCCACTTGACCAGCACCCAGCGGCAGCACCCACTGGCACTGTCTCCATAGCAGAAATCCGAGTAGGCATGTTTTGGGGTGGAGGAGGACACGAGTATGGGGAATAGGGATATGGAAACGATGGGTTTGAGACAATAGGAGAAGGGTTTCCCTGTTCTATTAATAACTGTCTATGAGCCAAGCTATTCTGAACAAGGTCTATAGTTAATGCAAGTTGTAAATATAACATCTCACGTGTTACTTCAAAAGAAGGGTGGTCCAAACCGTTTAAAATAACCATGCAAACTTCTTGTTCTTCTGTCCGTCTCCCAGCTGCCATAACAGGATTGGCTTAACCCAATAACTCTGGTTATATATGAGGGAATAGTTTCCATCGGGCTCATCTTAACTTTATTGAATTGCCTGTAGAGGAAATCCGCATAACTACACTGACACCTCCCATAACGATTACGAAGTGTATCCCAAATTGTGCTAGCACTCATTACCCCTTGAAACTGGAACAACATATTGGGGGAAATCGTCTGGTATAAGAAACAAATACATGCACCGATTTTTGTATTATATTTGGCAATAACACTTGCTTGTGCCCCAGGCGGTGAAGGAGGAACATCTAGAACGATTCCCCACCCATTCTTGATCTTAAATCCCAACATGCGGACAGCCTACGTCTGGTAATTATTCTCCACGAGAATTTCAACTCCTTTATATGTTGGAGATTAGGTGGCAGATACGGGAACGCTGGATAATTGGGATAAGCCATATCAAAGCACTTAAGAAAAAACAACACACTTAAGTCTTAATGCACAGAAAGATTAAAAAAAAAACTTCGATTGTGGAGATTAGAACCCGCGCCCTAATACACCAATCTGTGCCCCTTCGCAATGTAGAAGGGATAAAAGAAACGTATTTGAACAACGCATAATATTAATATAACATACTCATCACACTAGTTCCTTTCCCCAACTTACCGTTAGAAAAAAATAAGGGGAAAGAATCATTAAGGACTCGCACAAAGGATATTACGGTTACAA
Source organism: Lithobius niger (assembly GCA_023313725.1). NCBI lineage: Eukaryota > Metazoa > Arthropoda > Chilopoda > Lithobiomorpha > Lithobiidae > Lithobius > Lithobius niger. The sequence goes on along the minus strand of JAHWFP010178237.1, from coordinate 22,199 downwards.
ACAACGAAAAGGGTAAAACTTCTCGTTGTTCAATCTTGACACTTGACGCTTGAAACTTGATACGTTGGTACTTGGCAATTGGGTGGCTAGTCGGAGAAATTTTCGTTTGTGGACAGTTCATAGGGAATGATGGTTACGTCAGATGTTCTCTTCAGGTCAAGTCGTACACTGGGTGAAAGGGTTAACGGGTAGGGGTCAAGTTGATAACAACAAAACAGAACGCTTACATCTCTCGAAGTCGGCGGTCCGTGCTTTGCAGCGTGTAATTGCATATTAAGCGTAGGGCTGGAAGGGATTCGTTCGCTTGGCCGAAACGGTAATGATGTCGTGATACGTACGATTCAATCTGCGACATGGCTAAATCGGGGTACCGTTTTGGTGTAGATGGCAATTTTCATACTGTGCTACCATTCATGTGGTATGGCGTAACTGATTTAATTGTTACTGGTCTTTAGGAATAACGCCGGGGCTAGTGACTGAACGTATAACGTAACAGCTAAAGCGCCCGGAAGATGGTAAAATTATTACTGGTTAATTTTCCCAAACCCACATGAAACATCCGGGAGAAATGCGACAGAATATTAACGTAAGATGGTAATTCACGTTGGTATTACTGTTCGAGGCTGTGGATCTACTGATAAGCGATGAACACAGGATGACAAAAGTGAAACGTACTTTTATGGGGGTGACGAATTCTTTCTGGCTTATTCTTGTTTATAATGGAGAATAGTTGTAGCTTAAACATGTCATGCGAATGAAACGAGGTTGAGTTCGCATCAGTTCATACTATTTTTGCCCTATACATTTTGGACATTCGGCCCTACGGGAGTTGCAACAACGATGGTCGGGGATATTCTTAAACAGGATTTGAAACTAGGAATTACGCAGTTCATGTTGCAAAATTTGTACACAGTACATAATTAAGACATGGTAAAAGGGAATAGATCGTTTGATACCATTTTGTGACTTACATGATCAGGTTTCCCTTGGAACACACTATGGTGGCCATAGCCTTAAGCCTTTTACAGAGCCAGCGACTTTTTACCGTTGCTCTTGGGACACGCAAAAAAAGGGAATGCATTTAAAGTACAAGGTAAGCCAATAGCCTACGCAACAATAATACAGCCGCAAGACACGAACCGGCAACAATCGTCAGACGGTGTACAACACCACGGTTGTTGCTCGGTAAGCGAAATGCGGTCTGTTGACACTTGAAATAAAGCGGTAGTTAAATGCCTTGGTGGCCACAAATGCCCACCTCACGAGTTCACAAACCGTAGAATGAGGCGAAAAGGAATCTGGTTGAGGTGAATGCAGTTAACAAACCGCAATACCTCCCACAACCAATGCCCTCAATTTTTGACGAGCCTTCGCCGAAAGATACCCTGGTGTTCGCTACCATTTTCAAATTATAAAACCAGCTACGTCGACTTGAAAAATGGTCAGTTGCACCAGAATTCACATACCAGCTGTCACCAACATTACATGCACTCAGTAAACGTTTTCCTGCTGTCTACGAGATGTACCGCCTCTTGAGTCTACCTTACCTTCAGTGTTCTTTAGTAGTGGGCAGTCTCTTTTGAGATGTGAACACTCACCACAGGAAAAACACTTGGGAGGATCCTTTCCTCTGTTTGTATTTACTTTACAAAAATTGGATGTATGCCTATTTCCATTTCTAGGCCCACAATGTGTATGGAACACTGCTGCACCATTTCCTACACTTTCAGGCACTGACTCCTGTTGTTTGCTCTTCTGTCGTGTAAACTCAGATAACAGATGTTCCCTCACGATCTTTGGAGTGAACTTGGGGTCTTCCCAGTGATAGATTTGTTGTACTACATGGTCGTACTCGGATGGTAAGAGGTCTAAATGGTGGTAGTAAACTCCTTCTTTACCAATCGTCACGCCAATAACGTTGAGGTCTTGTGTTGCTTTGTCGACTCGGGACAAAAGTACTGCCATTTCTTCTCCAGGCTTTAATGACAATTGCAGAAATTCGCGCTGAAATTTCAATTTTCTTGCTCTGGAAGTAGGCTGGAATACCCCCTTTAACATTGTCCATGCTTCAGCCGCAGTTGTCGTATTTACTACGATGCTTTTTAAATCTCGGTCCATGAGTAAGCAAATCATGACATGTGCTTTTCAGCCCTCGTTTTTAGGAGTTTCATATCCTTGTTTAAGACTATCGACGCGGTTATTACCGGGGCTTGTTCTATTCCATCTATGAATCCCGATAATCCTTTCTCTAACAAGGCAAAAAGCATATGAGTTTTCCAACTTTCATAGTTGTTGGGGGTTAATTTTTCAATACTGAAATGTCCGCCCGGATTATCAATTATGGGCGTTATTGTTTTACTATTTGGCCTGAATATTCACTAAATATTCCCTATATGAACACATGTGCAGCATACAATTTTATAACGAAGTTATTCCCTCGGTAAACACAGTTCTGTACACCGTAATTTGCGTAATTCGTTATAGTGAGGTCCCAACGAAATATGACCTGGTCACAATTTTCACTTTTTTTTTTCATTTTGACAATGCCGCAGCAAACTCAATTCTCTCCCTAGGCAGATCCGTAGGGGAATCCAAAGCTACAATAGCTTGCGAGCAGGGTGACTGAGAACCACAAGGAAAGGCATAAACGCTCAAAAAAAGCTCGTTGAAAGCATCAGCCATGTCTTCCTTGCGAAGAACAGAGCGACTCTGAGTGCGCGGGTCATAGACCCACGTTTGAGTAAACTTGCCATCTTGCTGACGCAAAGTGTGCCAAGCATGCCGTAATGATCCTACTGCCTTAACACGATCACACAACCGCTCTGCGAAAGACTTCTTCTCTGCTTTGATCAAGAAAGCTGACTCTTGAACAGTTCCCCGATAAATTAACCACTTCTCTTCTCTCGGCTGCCTTTTCCATCGTCTGTAAGCATGACGTCTGTCATGCACTGCTGTGGAACAAACTGAGGTCCACCAAAAATGGTGAACTTTTCATGAAGAAGACCTAACCAACCGCCCTTTGTTGACACGGGAGGCAATCCAGAGAGCGAAAATGCCATCGTCCACATCCGGTTTTCTCCGCACCTTGTCGTTGGGGTTTTGGAACTACCCACAGGACGCAGGATCACTGGAAAGTGATCACTGCCCCTTTGATCGTCTGATACACTTAAACTAAAGTGATCCGCAAGCCCCAGTGTGCACAGGAACATGTCAAGTGTAGATTCCTGCGCCATCCTACGCTGCCACCTAGTAAAGGTTGGGGTGCTGTCATGGTGAACCGTGAGACCCAAGGCATTAATTGCACACGCTAAATTCTGCCCTTTAGTGTCCATCCGCAAAGACCCCCAATCGTAATAATGAGCGTTAAGTTACAGTTAATTATACAAGGCGCGTCAAATTGCTGAAACCAGGAAGTCCAGCTCTGAGTAGTTGGGCTGCCCGTTACGTGAACAAAAACAAGAGTGACCAAAGGATTCAACATCCAGACCTTGACTGCACACGCATCAATTCCCGGATGCTGAACTGAAATTGGAAGAACTATATACGGCAATGACCATTTTAAGAAAACACCTACTCTGAAGCCTGAAGAAACAAAATCAGTACGAAAAGGTGACCCATCAAAATCACCCATGTTATTTGCTTCTTGCACACCGAGAACAGCTGCGAAATGTAATAATTTCTCCACCTCCAAAATTTTATTTCCCAAGCCCCACATATTCCAGGTAGCTATAGAAAACGTACTTGCTGGAAATTTTGATGCATCACGTGATCTCTGCGCCACTACGGCTTCGAGCACACTCAAGTGAGCCCTGGCTTACATCTATGCTCGGCAGCACACTGGACAAAACCTCCATTTCCTCTACCAATCGAACTGCGAGGCACTGCACACCTTCACATCCGGTTGGCACACTTTCCTGATTGGTCACCTGAATAGTCGCCTGCCCATCCACCTCCTGTTGCAGATCTGTGTCAGCCACTTAATCATGCACATACATTTCTTGCGTTTCTTGCACTTCTTGCGCTTCCCGCGTTTTCTGGTGTTGACTTGGGGTGCCTTCGAATATTGACTCCAAATGAGTTACTCAGGTTTCTCTTGGATCATGGAGTAACTCAAAATAGTCAACCCTGGTGCTCTTGATCAAGCATTAGTATACACTATCACTTCACTCCTACACGCGGTCGCGAGATTTTGAGTTATTCTGGGAAGTTGGGTCAATTTTCGAAGGCACCCTTGGTCGGTCAGGGTGGCTCCCCACTGCAGCATTCTGGTTGCGAGGGCACTTTCTACTTTTCTTGCGCTTTGCGGGTGGCGCGAACCACTTGCCTCCGTCGTCTTCACTTTCATTTTTATTCGCACTTACTTCCTTTTCACCATCATTACGCACTTTCCTTTTAGCACTCATCGTCGTAACACCAGATGCCTCAACGCTCAATGTGGATGACCCCAGGGACTTAGTTCCTTACTTCCTTGCTTGTTGTTCCGGCTTCTCACTACTGACAGCCCTCTTCCTCTCTTGCAGCTCATCTCGTCGCACTGTGTCGCATCTGGTTGCTCTAAGGTGCTCACAAAGATCAAGGGGGTCGCAATACCCTCCGCAGGATGTGCAGGCGACACTTGCGCATGCACACCTGAAATATCCGCGCAACCCAAATTACGTAACAAATAATGACGTAGTAAAAACCTTGACATACAACCACCAACATGAGCAATCTAGTCAGCCGGATCGGCCAATAACGAAGCCTCAACACCATGTGCAGTGAATGGAGTCAACAGCGCCCAACAATCCAACATCAGTTTAGGCCCCTCCACAACTTCATCCCTTGTGGGCGGTAGTATCATATTTAACAGAAATTTCCAGCGAATTGTTAGATGAACACGAATGGTGATGTCAGAACGGTGACGGGGCCTTAGGGTTTCGGGCAGATGACCAGGAGTGGTTAACGCTCGTTAAACCCTTTAAAACCCTTTAACGGTGATGTCAGTAAAGATATGTACGTCAGAAAAAAAATCCTTCCGCCCACAAAACAGTTTCCAAATCTCTCCAGAATGAAATACAGTTCTTCCACAAATCGATAAAAGTTATTCGTGTACTTACAACCATCAAATCATCAACCAATGTGCGAAAAGCATTTAGAAACTTAACTACGAGCCTTTTAGCAGAAGGCGGCATTGGGGAATAAACCTTAATTTTCATGAAAGCTTACGTCTGATAGTTCTACAGATGATTGCGTTCAGTAATGAATTCTAGTCTGTGGACCTTTCATCCACCTTCTGTTTCAAACTACCAAGACTACGAACAGCAAGATTTCAGTGTATGAAGGCACCCAGCTTTTCCAATATCAGAAACAAAATTGGTTGCCAGGCAACATAAGGAAGATGGTGGGCAGCAGCAGGAGGATAGATAGAGAGAGAAGGAATCAGCAACAGGTTGGAGCGTTCGCCATTAAACCTGAAGCCAAGTTCAATGACATCCTGCCTCCTGCCCCCGCCGACTAGCTTGACGCGATTACATTAAAAGGGTCATCCAAGAACGAACGGGATATGATACACTCGCTCATCTCGTCAGGAAATTGAGGCTGAAAAATGATAAAATAACATTATCTTTTGGGCGAAGGGAGGGGGAAGCAGCAACAAAGGGCTGCATAGAGTAAAGAAATAATAAAAAGAAAAACTCGAAAACATGAACCAACCGAGATAAGGCATAAATTTCAAAAAGAACACAAAAAAATACAGTTCGTTTACTAAGTATGAGCATGAATTTATACGGGTTGGTATATGAGGCGTCGTTTGAGTCATAACTGACTCCATAAATGTTTACATTCACAGCAAATTTTATATTTCACAGAAAGGTTTATAGCTTATAAACTATAGTTATAAACCTTTATAGTATAGTATATAAACTATAGCCTATAAACTATATAGGCTTGTAAACTATAGTTTATAGTTTACAAACATTGAAATTGTGTATATAGGGAAATGTTCGCATGTATTGATGATATTCTGTAGCCTACACACCAAATTGTAAAATAGCGTATAGGCTAGAGTATAGAACTATAGATATTTAGGGTTGTGCTTTTGTACAAGTTCTTTCTTTTTTTTTCCAAAATTCTAATGGGTTCTCGGTTGTTGTTTTTTTCACCGGAACCGAAGTTATGTATCTGTTACAATATTTGTCATAAAATGCCTATTTAGGCGCATTGACTAATAAATAAAGTTAAGTTAAGCTCACGCAAAAATTATTTTATGTTTACCCTTATTTTACATCAATAAAGACGGAATTAGTTTTGACTCATAACTAACCTACTCTTGTGGCTATTATAAATTTACACGAAATATACACATTATTCGACCAAAATGTAGAAAAAAATATGGGAATCAACAAACACGCTATAGTTTGTTCCACATTATATTTGCAGACACCACGTTTCATTCAACTAAGAGTGCAAAATACATGTAAATATCTCACTTATATACTCTAACAGTAGCTGTGTCGAGTCCACAAACGAGGAAACGAGGCATCACACAGTCAGTTTCCTGCAATCATAATGTGGAACAAACTATAGTTTGCCACCAGCGTGTCGAAGTAAGATTCCATCACACAACCGTAAACATATGATTATCGCTTACTCACACCATAGCTATTGTTTGTACGCCAGTATGTCGGTTACTTAGGCAACCGTGCGTTTCTTTTCCTCAATATTTTCCTTGCAGCAGTGCAGCAGCTGTAGAAGTTTGCCAAATGCCTACGTCACAAACGTGACTAGCGCTACACGACCAAAAGAAACGGGCCCCTAACGGATTAGTACACAATGAGCTACCCAAACAGACCAGCAAAAAAATGGCCGCTGCCATCGCCGTGCGATTGCCGTAATCATTCAGTTCAGTGAAAAACGTTATCGTGAAGGTTTTATTGACAATCAAAACTAATCGATAGAGCTTTATGACTGTGTATTTATTACTTTACCTGCCTATAGCTTGGTGGTTTCATTTAAGCCCACCATAACTGCAAAAACCCGATCATATTTGCTGTAGATGATCACATTTTTTATCGATGGGAAGCAGCCATCTTGTTTCCAAAGTAGATCTAACACCTTTTTTGTTGCTGCATGGCTGCATTTAGTACTGCACGAAATAAGGAAAAGAGACGCATCCGTCACATGCTGCACTGCAAATTGCAGCTAAATTGTAGGGAAAAGAAACAACTATTTACCAAACTGCTTTAGCACTGCGAGGAAAAGAAACGCACGGTCAATGAATTCGTCTGAAGCGTAATGCTCGCCCAAACATGAAACCATCTTCGTCTGTCAACCATTCAAGGCGAGGGTTAATCGTAAGATCGACACAAGAGGAAGTATCGTTGTGCCAACTGAAAAAGCGATTTGTTGATTTGTTCGGTTCAGTGATATCCTCAATTTGCGCGGACTTTCCCACTGAACCTTCTTTCTTAAGACTCTGATGTTTGTACTGAAGAACAAACAAAAGCAACGTTTTTTTTTACATGACTTACGTGTAAAGTGCAGGATGGTCAGGTTTCGTATTGTCGGCTTTAACTTTTCGACTTAGGGCCTTTTTATTTCAAGTACATAAGAATTTTATAATTTCTGGTGTTTGTTGTATGGGTTACTACCGAAATTTGTTTTTTTTAATGTCTTGATATTAGCTTTTTGCGTGAATTCAAAGGGTTTCAAAGGGTTTAACGAGCGTTAACCACTCCTGGTTATCTGCCCGAAGCCCTACGGCCCTACGTCTGCAACAGCCAGATTTGCGTGAATTTATCTTTGCTTAAGAATAGGTAGTCTTCAGACCTGAAACGTCGCACATTTGTGTCTATATGTGCATCTCACTGGATTTTTACATTTTTATTATTTGTATTTGTCATCCCCTCTAGCACAAATCATAAACAAATCCCGTATGACGAGTTGTGTTACAAACCAACTGAAAAGGCAAAGGTCATTCATTCCATTGCATAAAACTAGTAATGTTAATAATTTTTTTTAATCCACAAGCCAATTTCCTTTGCTGCAAGTTTTTTTTTTCCCATAAGGACGGGAAAATATTGTATGTAAGCGTTTACACAGTTTTCTGGAAGAAAAACATCAAAGTGTTTAATGATAATCAGTTCAGTGTTTGCAGGGATAGTCGACATTTTAAGCGCTATACGTCGTATCGTAAATGGTAATCCTCTTACCAAAATATTTGATCTCTGCCATGGTTTGATTTAGACCAAAAACTGCTCACCAATTTTACTTCCAAATACCCCTTTTTCGGCCACTAGATGACCGTTTGTGACCATTATGTTGTGATCAGTTTATGACCAATTGTGATTCTCCAGATTTGCAAGTGCGACCAACTGGTCTCTCTACTGTGATCAGTTGGTCTCTCCAACTGCGACCAACTCATCACTCCCGAACATCCAACTTATCTTCAATAAAGAACAACAACGACCAACAACGCAAATGACCAAATATCAGAGCCAAAATGGCTGCCACCAAGTTACTCGACTGTCAACATGCTGTCTTAACTGACGCCTTTGTAGTTATTAGTTAAGCCTGAGAGATTTCGGTTTGGACCACAAATTTTGCGACAGGCATTTTAACTACGACACCACTACTTTCAATAGGGAACACTTTGTGGGTCCCTTTTTGTATGGTTTTAAAACTACCGCCCACTAAGCTTTCGTTGGGTAATATTTGAGCATTGCTTCACAAAATCGTAAGTTTCACAGCCAATAAGATTTATAGATAAGACGTTTTAGCCAATTTTATAAAATATTGGCGTAACAACACTCTTACCGTCCACATTACCAAAAATGGTAGCTTGAACATCGAAGTAGGCAAGTTGACAGCGTCTGTTACATTTGAAACATAGGAGCACACTAGCAAAACAGCTCAAATCATACACTAAAAGCTACGATTCGATAAGCCTTTATTATGGACTTATATTTTGTTGAGATGATGTGACCGAGACTTGAATCAACGAACCCAGGGTCACAACTCAAGGCCATTTCTTTAAAGCCATAATTAGTATAGGATATTACCCAGTTTCCGAGTGCTGAGAGCTAACAATGTCGAGACGCGCAGCGTCGAAACATTGTTTGGTTCTCAGCACGAGGAAAGCGGGTGATATCCTATTTATTACCCGGTTTTTGTCTCTCAGTCCGACGAGTGTAGGCTGCGTTTGGTCGCGCTCGGTGATTGTGTGTGCTCGCGCTCGGTGATTATTGCAGACGGATCCATATTTATTGTTCCTTTTTTTGTTATGGCAAAACAAGTTATGGAGTTAGAGGATCTATTTGATTTATCGAGTAACCATGATGAAGACAATGCGGACAATATTGGCTTGTCAGTTGAAGCTGCAGAACAAAGACGATGGTAGTAATAAAGAACAGTTAAGAGACATGTTTTTTGGCGGAACGATTAATTTTAATGAAGGTTGCAACGTTATTTTCAATTTTAAGTAGCCTATAAAATGCTTTAATTAGCAAACTAGCGTATTTAAAGTCTTAAAACGCATAATGCACTCGTTAATTTACTGTGGTTCTATGACATTTAAATAAAAAATACTTGCTTAATATTTTTTTTTATTATTTGGTTTGTGCCATTAATACCATTCCAATTGCCAGTCTATAATTCACGAATTCGTTAATTTGCTGTGGTTGCTGACACTTAAATAAAAAATTCTTTTGTAACTTTTTTTTAAAATGTGTGTATTGCCGGTCTATAATAATCATGAATGTATCCGCCATTTTGATGCAAGAGATGGGCTCTCAGCACTACAATGGCGGTTTCATTGTTGCGCTCCTGCATCGTTACATTGTTAAAAGAGGACTGAGAGGCAAAAAACCGGGTAATAAGTAAAGGATAATGACCGAAAACCGAGGGAAATCTTAAACAATGCACGAGGGCGCGCAGCGCCCGAGGGTAATTGTTTAAGATTGCACCAGGTCTTCGGTTATTATCCGTTTTAATGCCTGTTTGAGCCTCGCACAAGGTCATTGTTTAAATTACGTGCCGTTCCACGTACCGATCCACAGTATTGTTGTTACTGTCGTACTTCGTCATTTTACCTTGCAGAAACATTGTTACTCGGTTCCGAATGGCTCCTTGGCCAACAAGGGAAATATGAACTTTCCCCTTCACCCACAACGATGATTTCACTTAATATCGGAAAAATAAAGACATACCCATTTTTACTGCGTGAGCATTTCCCATTTCTGTCTCTACGAGTGGTTGATTTCCGTAATGGTATGCTGTTTTACAAATACCTGCAAAACTCGAAATATAAATAACCTAACAAGTTTTTTTTATTAGTTGTTTTTTTTTTACCTCGAAATTTTTTGGGAACTGAAGGGCCAAAAAACATTATCGTTATCCTTCAGCTATTCGATGCGAGCCAGGACAGTAGGAGAGACTACCATCCTCCTCCAGCAGTTAGAGGATATATTCGGGTGTATTATGGATACTTTCTCCTCCTCCCCCCCCCCCCCAATCCCCTGCGATGACCGGAATATAATATAACATTCGAGAAGGTCAAACTAGTACTAAAAAGAGCACATTTTCTCAGTAATAAAGATGCCAAATTTCAGCAAAACTGGCTGAGTCCTGGCCGAGGCCTTATCCAATTGAGGAAGTTGTAACCCTAAAACTTATAGGCTAACACTCGTTTCAACTGGTAAGCAAGAAAAGGGAACGTTTCATATTTCCCAATTAAAGAAGTTTTTGACTTGAATTGGGTTGGTATGGCCTAGTTAATCTTGTTAGTTCTGGTATGTCAACCAGATATTTTTCTATTTCTCAACATGTTAAGTTTCAGTTTTTTTAACGCGTTCTTCTTTTCTCTATAAAATATATGTTGTCATTCGAGTTTTAACCCTTTGAAATGATGAGGTTTGCATATGGCTGTAGCATGAGTGGTGTACTTTGATTACGATGATAAATGATAGCTAACTATTATTATTGATTAATAAACAAAAACGTATCGTTAAAAGTTAAAAGTAAGGGTCTAAAAGTCAAAACCTGTAAGGAACACGGACAAGCTTTGACTGTAAGGCTCTAGGTGTCAGTTTTGGGCAGTAAGACGCTGCTAAGCATTATACCCTTACTACCCGGTTTTTGAGGAACAACTGTTCGAGATCGTCCTATAAAGACCCATGTGATGATCCAATGATAGTAGGGGTGTGGGTTTCCTACTTTGCTTTAGGTTGACATTATTTTTCGGTTTGGTAACATGGCAGCAATTCCAAGCAAGACAACCTGCTACAAGCGTAAGCGTGTACACCCATTCTGTCTGAGTTACTAAGTCATTAATAAATAGACTAAAAAAAAATAAAAAAATAATAAATAAATAAAAAATAATAAATAGATTAAAAATTTAGGTAATATGTTGAAAGATATTTTTTATTAATTTTTTTTCTGCCCCTTCTTTCACAGTTTGACCAAAGCTGTTGAGAATTGTTTGTGTTCATAATGAATATTATGTATAATACCCGGAGATAAATTTAAGGGAATAGTAATCTAAGTAATCTAATTGAATAGTACTCTAATCTAAGTAATCTAAGTGAATAGTACTCTAATCTAAGTAATCTAAGTGAATAGTACTCTAATCTAAGTAATCTAAGTGAATAGTAATCTAATCTAAGTAATCTAAGTGAATAGTAATCTAAGTTATGCAGCATCCTAATTGCCAAATAAGGTGTAAAAAATTTTTTTTATTTGTTAACTGAAAGATCTTGAAAGTTTTTGGCGAATAATTAAAGATAAAGGAGTCAAATGATTGATTTCTTTCCTCCGGGTAATTAGGTCTATGAGAAAGGGTAAAAGTAAGAAAAGGATGTTTTTTTTTCTTAACTTCCAGTGGATGGAAGAAAACCAAATTACTCACTTGAAGTGAATAACAACGATGTTATAGTTTTTTTTCTCTTTTCCTTTGGCCATTTCGGTTTGAAAGGTTATTTCTGAAGTGTAATTGAACGAACTTAGTCTAAACAAGGAAATTCATAATGGATCAAGTTTTGTTGAATGGATAGACTTAATTTAATATTTTGTATATTTTTTTTTGGAAATTTTTACAATTTCAAAGTTAAGAACCATTACAAGTTCTTTTGGATTGTGAATTGAGTGTCATTAATAACGTATCTTAATACAGGTAGTTTACCCAGTTTTCTTGTTTTAAGCGTAGTCTTTCCCTGGTGTTTTTGTTTTTTGTTTGTTTTTGGTTACGGGTTTTCATGTTTAATCGCGATCTGGAGACCGCGAGTTTCCAGGAGGGGATTTGTGAGGCTATTTGGTGGGTACGATTAATCCATACCTGATGAAACCACTGTTCCTCCCCCCCCCCCCTCGCCTCATTAGACGACGGCAATCTTCCCGTTATACTAGCAATTGCTACGTGTATAAATTGCATTGCGATTTAATAATTTTAAAAATGTATGTAGTGTATTTAAACGTAATTTGTTGGATTATAAAAATAATACCTGTCATTTTTCAAAATGAATTTGTTAAATGATTAATGATGTTTACATGCTAATTTACTTTTAGTGTGGAGCACATGCACGTTGCCGTAAATCGTTAATGCGTTGCGCACATGAAATGAGCATCATGCGTAGAATCGTGGTCCAGACGTTTGTCCAGGGGCGAGTTGCTCGTCAAACACGAACGTCGAATATGACGCGATTTTGACGTAATCGTTGCCATGTTTGCACACGACGTGGCCAACGATTCCGTCAAAATCGGGTCATATTCGACGTTCGTGTTTGACGCGCAACTCGCCCCAGGGTGAGCTGGTGGTTCACGTTCGGTGGTCCCTCGTTAGGGCTGGTCCTTAACGACGTAAGGGGGACTTCTTTCGTCTTGCTGTCCTTATGTCCTGGAGCGCGTTGCTCGTCAAACACGAACGTCGAATATGACGCGATTTTGACGGAATCGTTGGCCACGTCGTGTAGCAAACATGGCAACGATTACGTCAAAAATGCGTCATATTCGAAGTTCGTGTTTGACGAGCAACTCGCCCCTGGGTTGAGGTGATTTCTTCGAGAGAGTGGCCTATCCCCGACTCGAGTTGTCTCATCGTGGTTGGGGAAATTCAACCCTGTGCTCTGTACTGGACTTAAAGAGCAAATTGTTCATGAAAACCATTCGCTTAACTCTTTTAACTGAGTAACTTTAAAATCATTAGAATGGATGTCGGTTCGTTATATTAAGGTTTTCAACATTGACTTTACCGTCCAGTAGTTTGAGGTTCGACTACTGCTGTTTATTTTTCCGTAAGGCAACTTACCGAGGGCAAACTCTAGCGTCGTTGTGTGCATGGAGAAGCCAGTTATTATTTAAATATACCGACCAATGTCGAACTGAAAAGATGCGTTTAGACGAGCAGCGTTTTAAAATTTTGAACCTCGTATTAATTCGTGAAATAATCCATTAGTAGCCAAGGTCAAATAATACGAGAGACAGTGCTGGCCACCTCCAAGGTTCATGTTTGACTGCACTAGTACTCTAATTTCGTTTTGGATATAATGGTTGTCTTCTTTCTCTGATATTCACCTAGAGTAGCTGCCGCCTTGAAGTGTTGATAACACGTGTATGGCCGTTAATACTTGTGTCCGTAGTATTGGCAGCGGTTCATTACCTGGTGCGGACGTTTTGCAGAGAAGCCTAAATTCAACGCATCAGCCATTGAAGCAATTAGTGAACGGCGTGTATTTTGGTGTATATATTTTAGGTGAAGGTGATTTTGAGAGCTCAATGCTTTGTTGTATTTTATTAATGATTAACGTTCTGGAATTTTATACTAAATTCAATTTTGAATTCAGTGAACGGCGTAGTATTCTTGTTACTTGTGTATAATGTTAAATTAGAGCACCGAGCTATATCGTACTTATATGATATGATGTTAATCTATATATATAATTACACAAAATCCGCAAGGCGGCCAGCAGCAAGCAGGACATACGAAGCAGTCATCTGCATCTGTAGCGCAGCCAGCAGGACATACGATGCCATCTACCGACGGAATGGCAAATTATAAGAGTAGCAGCCAAGGCCCGCTGAGATAGTAGCTGCGCCCAGAACGCAACGTCCAGCAGCGCGAACATACGATGCCATCTACCGACCGAACGGCAACTTAATGAGGGGGAGGGGGGGGGGGGAAGGGGAGCGAGACGACGTGGAATGAGCGAGCGAAGCGAGCGACTTCGCTAGTGTTTTCATAATAAACATAAAACACAGGTCTTCGGCGATTTCAATCCCTTTTGCTAACGAAGTGTTTAATCCAATTGTATACTTGTAATTTAAGCAAATACGGTACCATTGGGTCCCCCCCCCCTCCCTTCTCCGTTTTCAACTAAGGGAGTAAACGATAACTGCTGAGTACAACCTTTACGTAGCAGTGCTGATTAAAAATCATTTAAAACAACTCGTAATTTTTTGAGTTTGGGTTGCATGTTAACTTTCGATTTCCCATTGCACCCCCTCAGAAAGTGGGGGGGGGGGGGGCTTTTCCGAGCCATTGATTTTGAGATTTGGTATAAAATCTTAAGCACAGGTACAAAGTGTGGAATTGAAGATCTTTTTTATAAGTGTGTTTCACTGGTTAGCAAGGATTGACGAATTGAGCATGTGGTTTAACAAGAAATGTACTAAAAAGTCAAATTTCCTGCTAAAAATTTTTTTTTAGGGTTGGGTCCAAAAAGTATTAAGAATAGGGTGGTTAAGGAAATTTAATCTGAAGTGGTGAAAGAGTAAAGCCTCCCACATTAAGCGATTCGCAGCGAGGAGTCCCCAGATTATTAACCCCCCAAAAAAACCAAATTATTTTAAATTTATGATTGCTTAAGTTTAGTCAGGGAATTAGCTGAATTGTCAAGAAATTTGCCCAGAGCTGATATCTGAATTGGTATTTTTAAGAGTTATACTATTTTTTGTTTGGATTTTTTTGTATTGTTAAAAAAAATGATTGTTAATGATAAAAAAAAAAAGCGGCTCACTAGCAGACATGTGTATGTTAACTGTAAGCAACAGAAAGCATATTTTGGCATGTTTGAGGATAAATCCCAATGCGACAAAAATGTTTCAAATTGTGGAAAATGTAAGGGGAAGGGTCAGAGATTAAGAAAAACTAACATTTAAAGGATGAGTGTCCACCAATCATAGAGAAAAAGATGCGTCAATAACGTTGTTTTTATGTTACTGTCTTGCTGTCTAGCTAGCTGGCTAGCTAATAAGATTTTCCCAAGTTAAATCCCATAGACTTTTTGCTCATGGCTAGCACAAAATTGAGAAAGCCTGCGTAGCTGAATTTTGGCACACGGATGCATGGTGAACTGAGCACGGTCCTTTTGTTGGTTTGGGGGTTGTAGGGGTCAGGACAAATGCGTGGGAGGGTTTTGAAATTCGCCACCAGCGAATTTAAATTTCGTTTCTTTTCTAAGTTGCAACCAAAGATTTCAAGCAACAATGTCTTGAACAATTAACACGCGTCTTTAGATTTATTGGAAAAGCCTGGACGAACTAAATATGATCTGTAACAAAGGACAAAATAAGGACACATTAACGTTGCAGTGGATTGCGTAAGAATAAAATGATGCATGTCATGGTTACGCAAAAATACGAGCATCCACGAGCTAACGGGGTTTTTGTTAATAACTCAAAAATAAAATGCTTCGCATTACGCTGTTTTTGTAACAGAGACCTTCGGGGGTTTCTGCATGACTAAATGTCAACGAAATATTGAAAAGTTAAGGGGAAGGTGCAGGAATAAACAAAACAACTGAAGGGGATGCGCTGATTGAGTGAGCAAAGCGAACGAAATCAGCGATTGTTAGCCAGTGTGTGCAAAAATGGGATTGAAGCAACTTAAGTATGTGATGAGTGGTCATACAATAAACTAAGCCATGTCAATTTAGCTAATCTAACGGCTAATGGGCAATGGTAAATTTGAAAATTATAAATGTGAAATTTATAGAAATAAAATTCCTCTAGAAAAAGGTACAGATGAAGATAAGACACTGTAACCTTATGTACGTTCAGTCCTATGAAAGTTGTGATATCACCCAAAACCAAAACTGGTAGAAAAACCCACCAAGTTTCCAAAAATGATCGGCCTTTAAAGGTAGTGATATCATTCAACCATGGAACGGCTGCCAAGGTCATTCCTATTAGCCAAGTTAATCGGACCCAATAATACTTTGGACGTTAAATGAAAACTTGAAGATTGCTACAGCGAGTAGCATCTTCAAGTTTTCAGTTAACTTTCGAACTATTAGTCGGTGCGATTAACTTGGCTAATAGGATTGACCTTGGTTGAATGATATCACTACCTTCAAAGGCCGATCGTCTTTGGAAACTTGGCGGGTTTTTCTACCAGTTTTGGTTTTGGGTGGATCTTGTTTACGTGTCACTTTTGTTAAGGTATTTTTTATGAGTTTTTATTTTCTAGTAGAAAAATTTCCTTTAATGCAAACTAAAAATATCTAATTATTCGCAAAAATTTGCCAAGTATTAAGTCTACAAATTTAAGATAAATAATTTTCATGTTGTTTGTTTGTTGATGGGTATTGGCGGATTTTCTTTAGCAATAACTATGCAACTATCTACATTAATAAAAACGAGTTGCAGTGTTGTAAAACGGCCACCCGACCCAGACGGACACCCATCTAATAATAAGAGTAACAATGCTGCGTTGATTGTCAACAACACCCGGCCACCCGTCTTATAATAACGTATTCGATTATTGTAAACGAGTTGCAGTGTTGGCAATAAACTAAAAACTGATTGTTGCCAATAAACTGAAACGATGGGTGAAACAATGCTTCAGTTCAGGTATATGCTTCTTAATCTTGAAAAAAAATGACAAAGCCGTCATTGAAATGACGCCGTCCGGTGAGGGAAGATTAAGGCTTAATGGCGCGTCGACAGCTAGGTCATTAGCGCCAACTGGTGGAAATATTCGTATGAAAGTCTATGGAGCCCGGTTAAGCGAACGAAAATCAGCGTTTGTTAGCCAGTGTGTGCAAAAATACATAAACGGGATACACGCCTTCCGCAACACATGAGACAGCAAGCCATCCCAATTTTGCAAATGGTGCTTCAGCTAGACCCAGACGGACACCCGTCTTATAACAACAGTATTCGATTATTACGAATAAACTGACAATAAACTAAAACGATGGATGAAACAATGCTTCATTTCAGATATACGCATCTAAACCACTGACCAAAGGTTCTGTCGTTGTTGTCTTTGTATATGTCGGAGAAAACACTCAGGGGCGTAGCGCGAGGGGGGGGCGGGGGGGGGGGGGCAAGCTGCCCCCCCAACTTTTGCCAAGTCGGCAAAAGTCGGCAAAATTTAATCCCATGTGGGTCAGAGAAATTACACCGCCAAAGTTAGCCTTTCTTGCAAATTTTCTCTACAGATTTTTGTGTACAATTTAAAAAATGGAACTAAATATTTCCGACAATCCGACTATTATTTAGCATATTAACCGACTGTCCGACTAACTTACGGTTAAAGGTGGGGTTTGATCTAGCTTAATCCCTTCAACTCTCCCTTCGTATTTCGGTTTCCTTAAGTTGCCCTTGACTGCATATTAAGGCAGACTGAGAAATCGGGAATTCGTTGCTTTTCAATAAAATATTTCCTCCGGCTGAAAGAGGAAATAATTCTGGAAAACCCCCCACCATCCCGATCAACCTGTTGTGAACTCACTGTCGGCAAACCGACAGCAGTCAGTAAGTCACTTCGTTCTCATTTACACGACCGTCAAAGTGAGTATACGGGCAATCTTGGTACGGGTAGAAAACCAAGAATACGTATTAAGTTGAAGCGCACTGCATGTAGTTTTGACAACGATTACCGTAACAAGAATGAAAAGCAATGCCATGGCGGCAAAACGGTCCAAGTCAGACAAACTAATGCTCTGTCAAACCCCTTCGAGTTAGATGGAGCAGAAAAAAGGTGAGGTAGTCAAAAAAAATTTTAAACCTTAAACTGTTGGATACAAGTTATAATTTGTCCTAATTATAGCCGAATCAGTTAGTTTAACAGCCAACCGAGCAATTAGGTATTGAATATAAAACAAAATACGAGGCTAACACTAACAGCTACCCTAGAATAAAAAAACTTTTGACCACAAAAAATCCATAAAACATTTGCCGACTCTAGCTAAAAAAATGTTTGAACGTTTTAAGATTGTTTGTTGAATACTGCAAAATAAGGTTTCTATACTGTTTGCTCGCGTCACATACGGAGAACTATATCAACGATGGGCTTGGTTAAAATACCAAATATATATTCATAGCTCTACATTGCTGCTAAAAGAAGCAGCTTTCATGGAATGCCGACTTACAGTAAATTATTCTTGAGTTATATCGTGATATTCGAAAACAGTAAAATTTCTTCTCTGCGTGCTGTTAAGTTGAAAATGGTCGTAATAATATAAAGGTTGGAATGAACAAAAAATACTGATTGGTGCTCGACTACAGAAACGAAACAAGGTCCTATTTTTTCTAATAAATCACTACCTTTTCATACTTAAAAAACTAGCAGTAGGTCATATATGCGGGGTCCAGCGGTCTTTTAAAGACACCGTTAGGTCCATCCCTCCCCCCCCCCCTTACACACACAAGAGAAAGGAACAGTTACAAAAAAAATGTGCAGAAATAGAAGAAAAAAAGTAATTCACTAAATGAACTAGCCAAAACACATAGAAATAGCACTGTATTTAGTAGGTAACTTCCTTAATGAAACGAACGTGTTATCATGTGTTACCTTTTATTGATAAAGGCAGCTGCAAGGTGCTTCCTGCCGTGCAAATATCAGTCCCCAGTTAGTCTAATATTCCTTCATATCACTCCACTTTGCATTTGTGTGTACCTTTCTACTACGCGAACTGGTTAAAGATTTCTACAGAATGTAGTTTCCTTCAAATTATTGTCGCAGCCAAGCAGGGCTGCGTCGGGCAGATGATCAAGTGCGGTTAATGCTCGCTAAAACCCTTTGACCCTTTGGAGCGGTACGCGGACACATAGGCACCCAAATTTAGGCACCGGACAAATAGGCACTCGGACAAATAGGCACCTGGACACATAGGCACTAGGACAAATAGGCACCGGACAAATAGGCACCCAATGGAAAAAAATAGGACAAATAGGCACCATTTTTTTTTTATTTGGGATGGATTGCATAGTCACTTCACTTTTCACTTCACTTTTCACTTCATGCTACTAACTCCATTACTTCTTACCATTACAACATCACACACTGGATTGTTTGCACTGGGAAGGGGGGGGGGCTGGAATGGAGCAAATAGGGAACGTCAACAGTGCAACACTCAACAATGAACCACGCACAAACAATTCGCACAAAAACAAGAGAGTTCGTTGGTTGTCCTTCAAATGGTGAAAGGCCTAAAAAAAGAATAAAACGAGAAACCCACAGAATGCAAGAGCGACTTAAAAACCTTTGTGAACAGTATCGTGATGGACAAAAAACCATACAGCAGTTTTTAAATGCAGTTAGGAGTAATATACGCTTCAGGTTTTAGAAAGTGGAAAGAAGCAAATTTGAAAGATCCAAAACGGTCCAAGGTTTTAAAACAAACAATCCAGTGGCTGATGTTTTAGCCTAATAGTAAGAAGTAATGGAGTTAGTAACATGAAGTGAAAAGAAACAAATTTGAAACCTGGCTATGCAATCCATCCCAAATAAAAAAAAAATGGTGCCTATTTGTCCTATTTTTTTCATTGGGTGCCTTTGTCCGGTGCCTATTTGTCCTGGTGCCTATGTGTCCAGGTGCCTATTTGTCCGAGTGCCTATTTTTCCGGTGCCTAAATTTGGGTGCCTATGTGTCCGGTGCCTATGTGTCCGACATTCCTTTGGAGCACCTGCCATTTTTCCTATGACTTTCATGAGACTTCAGTAGGGCCAAAAATAAGGGATAGTGTAAGTTTATGTGTGTGTTAGGTGGGTGGGAGAGGGTGGGAGGAATGGTACCCTGTTCAAAAGTCTAAGCGGCCGTAGCAAACAAAAAAAACATTTTTTTTTGATTTTTTGGTAAATCGGCCCCCTCTCAGGCCAACTTTCTGCATTCGCCCTTAGTCAGGGCATGGAAATTAGTTTTTTTTTTTTTTGTTTTTAAAAAAGCTCTTTTCCTACGGTTCATATATTTTCTTTCACTTTTGTGGAGCCTAGAAATGTCTAAAACATATTGTTTGAAGCCAAGAAAGGTCTTAGAATATCTAAAAATCCGTCAGCTTCCGGGGCTTTGCCCCGGACCCCACTGGGGGAGCTCACAGCGCTCCCCCAGACCCCCTAGCTGGAGTGGGTGAGTCGGCAAATCTAGGCAAATTTGGAAAGAAAAGTCGGTGAATTTTGCCTCTCTGCCCCCCTAACAAAATGCCCTTCGCTACGCCCCTGAAAACAATACTGCATTGATTGTCAACAACAATGTCTTTACAAACATGCACACTACCTTTGCACGGCAGCGCTCACCGCCATTTCGCCTTAACGCTGTACAAAGGCGTATTTATTTATTTACGGTGGAAATATTCAGATGAAAATGAATGTAGTCCGGGTCAGGGGAGGCGCTGATTGAGTGAGCAAAGCGAACGAAAATCAGCATTTGTTAGCCAGTGTGCACAAACTGAAAAACTAAATTTTAACGGATAAAACAATGCTTCACGTATATACAAATTGGTCTTAAACCACTGGTTTGCCATTGTCGACGATTAGAATTAAAGGATTACTGAAATTCGGTTAAATATTGAACAAAAATGAAAAATTCGCCGGGCTAAAAATTTACAATTTGCTGTACAAAAGCGTATTTATTGATTTCCGGTCTATAAAAGCGTATTCCTTTTATTTCCGGTGGAAAGTAACGTAACTGCAGGGAGTCTGCATCAACGGAAGCGCTGAATGAGTGACCAAAGCAAACGAAAATCAGTGTTTGCTAGTCACTGTGTGCACCTAGACGGGATACATGCCTTCCGCAACAAACACATGAGAAAGCAAATCGTCCCAACGTTTCAAACGGTGCACCAAACACCACTCGTGCACAGCACTTAAGGGCTTCATCTAGTTAGTTAGTATGGAGGAGTTACGGTAGGCCGATATGTAATACTAAATACAGATGCAGATACCAATTTCGAGCCCATTGGCTTTCCGTCCCTTTTAACTCGATATGTAATAGTTATAGTACCCCGGATGAACTGTATGGGATTTATCACCCAATGGGCGATATCCCAAACACGGCCAATCCGCGAGAACTACGTCATCGCGATGTATTTCGAGCGGATTGGCCATGTAAGGAATATCGCCCATCGGATCATAAATCCCATCCATTTCGCCACGGCTACTGTAACTAATTTATCGTACGGTCCCTAACTTTCGAAATTAAAAACAAAATTTGGGGTAAATGGAAAGTATGCATTCGCAAATGAGTTGGAAGGTCTGTTGTTTATACAAATTTGGCGTCGTCACGTTTGCATAATTTTGTTTTGATGCAGTCTGGTTTGCGGCCGATACAATTTGAGCGAGAGGGGGGAATGAGCAAGAGTGTGCGTCTAGAGGGAGAGATTTTCTTTAAAAAAATAGGTTTAGGAGATACGCGTTTTTTTTAAAGTCATTGGACTGATGTTTATTATCTTGTTGCACATTACGGAAATTTCATCATGAAAAATTACGTCGTTCACCCTAGGTTAACCAAAAGGTTTAAACAATTTTTTTTTAATTCTCTCATTTTACGTAATGTGTCGTCTTTATTTAATTTGCATAATGTGCTTTCTGAGCGGGGGGTTTTCGCGTTTAGTCATTCTCTGATTGAAAACGAAGGTTTGAACGACAGCGAAGAAGTTTTAAGCTTAATAACGCCCAAGAAAAGGTTCGGTTTTCATCTTCATCTTTAGTCACTAGGGACATTACACGGACAATTCAGCGGTAACCTATTCTTGTGAACTATGTGGCCAGTTAGGGACATTGTGGGTGTAATTTTCGAAGAGGGGGGAGGGAAATAGCGCAACGCTTAGTTTTAACGATGAAATTTCATGTATATTTCGTATATGTCAGTTGGTGTTTTAGAAAGGCCGATGCAGGTTCACGTTAGATTTGTGATATACAGTTGCCAGCTGTTTTTTTTTTTGAGGGGGGGGGAGTAGTAAGCATTTAAAGTATTTAATTTTCTTGTCTAGATGTTGAAATGTAGAAC
>JAHWFP010178236.1:0-14032 GCA_023313725.1 Lithobius niger | reverse complement strand
TTTGTACAGGAGAGCAAACAGCTTTGGTGAGACAGCAGAGAAAGTTTTAAGAATATAGTGGGCTTTTTTAAAGACTTTGCCGATGATATAGTTAGTATTAACATGAAATTTAAGAGACGAATCAACCAAAATGCCCAAGTCCCTATAGGACGTATTAGTAAGGAAAGTAGAGTTACCAAGGCGGTAGCTGTAGTGTGGGTTGTTATGCCCAAAATGCAGCAACCACGCATTTGGGAGGATTAAGGGCAAGACAGTTTTTGGTCGACCAGATGGCAACAGCGTCGATGTCTTGCTGAAGATCTTGATGAAGATAAGCGGGAGAAAGAATTTTCAGGTCGTCCGCATAGCTCCTGCTAAAGGAGTGGATGACAGAATGGAGGTCATTCAGGAAAAGATTGAAAAGAAGGGGGCCCAGAACAGATCCCTGGGGGACCCCAGAGGTAACAGGGACCCATTCACTAGAGGAACCCCTAAGACTAACACGTTGTCGTATCTGAGAAAGATAAGAGTTGATCCAGGCGATGTGTGATTTAGGAAAATTCAAATATGACAGTTTGTTAAGGAGAAGGGAGTGAGAAACAGAATCAAAGGCTTTGCTGAAGTCGAAGAATACAAGATCACATTGAATCGCTTTGTCCAGAAAGGTGGTAAGGTGGTTGTAAGTTTCAAGTAGGTTAGATTGACAAGAACGGCCTGGGAGGAAACCGTGTTGGAATTTAAAGTCGATATTGAGATGTTGACAAATGCTCATAACAGATTTATGGAAAAACCTTTCAAGGATTTTAGAAGCAACACAAAGTAGACTAATCGGCCAGTAATTATTAACATCATGGAGGGACCCACCCTTATGAACAGGGGTGATATTAGCATCTTTCCAACGAGTAGGAAAAGTGCAGGAAGAAAAGGAACTTTGATAGATCAAAAAGAAGGGGGTAGCAAGAGATTTTGCACAGGATTTGAGAAAGGGAGGGGAAATGCCATCAGGGCCACAGGAAGAATCCTCCCTTAAAGCAAGGAAAGCATGCTCCACGTCCGAACACAGGAAAGGAGTAGTAATGAAGCCAGCATCCATTGGAGGGCTGGGGAGATGTGGTAGATAAGAGGCAAAATGCGAACCAAATTCCGCCGCAATATCAAGGTCATCGGGCAAGATAGGACCGTTATTACTCTTCAGACAGGTAGTAGGAGCAGTCTTTCTATTGCGATTAACATAGGCAAAAAGTGACTTAGGGTCCGATTTAGCTTTGAGAATAATGGATTCCTCATAAACATGACGGGCAGAGCGAAGACCAGAAATGGCAGCACTCCGGGCATCTTTGAACAGGGCCATGTTTGAGGGGGTGGGAAAGTCACGAAGACGATTATATGCACGTTTTTTCTGCCTAATCAGGGACCTGATGTTGTGGTCCATCCAAGGTGGGGCACTCTTGGTGGATGGGGTAAACACAGGAATGAAATTCTTAATAACATCAAGAATGAAATCTTCGACAATTTCAAGTTGGGAGTCCATGTCCCACCCCCTGAGCTCAGCAGGCCAGTCAATACAGGCAAAAATGTCATTGATTAACATGAAGTCGGCTTTTCTATAATTAGGACGGGGACTGCCAGGAAGATTAATGTGAAAGACAATTTGGAGATTATAACAAAGAACATCGTGGTCGCTGAGCCCAAAGGGGGGGTAGTGAATAATGGGAGAAACAGTAAGGTCAGCATTGGTAATGACAAAGATCAAGTAAGCTAGAGTTTTGTCCTGTTCTAGGTCTGGTAGGCTTCACAACATGTTGGAGGAGGCCGTGGTCTTGTAAAAAATCCAGAATTTCAAAAGCAGCACTATTTTCCGATTGGGAAGTAAGGAGCGTGGTCCAATTTATGGTAGGGAAATTGTAGTCACCAGTGAGGATCATTTGGCAGCCCTTGGACAGCATGATGAAATGGTTGAGAGACGAAAGGAGAGCAGGCCAGCTGACTTGAAAGGTGATTTTAGGGACTCGATAGCAGCAGCCCACATGCAGATGACAATGAGTAAGTATGAGGTTAAGTACCTTCGCAGAGGAAGCTCCTCCTATTTAACACTAAGCTAATGTCTTTGGGCTTTTTGCCCTAAAATAAAAGTAATGAAAATCGAGAATACAAAGTACAAATTTACAATAATGGCGGCCATGAGGAAAGAGCGCTGCGGTTGGTTTTGGATGATTTTCAATTGTTGATTGTGGATCTTCTAGAATGAATTGTCGAATTTGGGCTTCCCCAAGAGGTAGGTATTATTGCAGGCTATTAAATGGTGAAGAGTTTGACCGATTCTGTCCATTATTAAAAAAACAGCGAGATTTACACAATCGAGGCATTTGGGCTCTCAAAGAAAAAAAAATTTCTTCGTTTGGCAAAACGAAGGTTTTTCGGCGGTCCACGTTTACAAATAATCTATAGAACTGAAATGAAAATCTGGTATGTTCGCTTAAGATGGGGTTTGTATGTGGTGATGAGGCCCCATTCCATGTTCCTATTATCAGAAAAGACTGAATATTTCAACCGACCAAGACCTATGTAGCCCGAAATGCGTACCAAGTTTGATCCCAATCAGATAAGCTACTCATAAGAAATTGTCCGGAGAAGCAGACAGACAGACAGCTTTTCAAGTTTAGTAATCAAATATCTGGAAGTTTTTGCAGTGAAAGAATTAAACAATGAGCTTTGTCTAGTATTTGAGTACTAGACAATGAATGAAGGAAGTAGTTTCGGCTCTCGTGAACCACAGCTGATAGCCATTCAAATCTAGTACTAATCAAATACGTGGAAGTTACTGCAGTGAAAGAGTTAAACAATGAGCTTTGTCTAGTATTTGAGCACTGGACAATGAATGAAGGATGGTGGTTTCGGCTATCGTGCACCACAGCTATGTGAGTTATTGTGAAAGTACTAGGACTTAGCATTTAACATTTTCTTTGACCTAAAACTTGTAATTGCTTCGCCAATATTAAAAGGTGGTAACGTAAAGGTGGTAAAGGTGGTAAACATCATGGGATGGCTTTTTGGTCGGGTTAACTTGGTAATTTTATGCATGCAGTGCATTTAGGCTGCCAATCCTTTACCCGGTAGGATCTGAACTCACTTTATCTCCACACTTCTCACTTGTTGCAGCACGAGCTAAGCACACGGCAATTACATCAACATGTTGGAAAAAATTGGCAAGTTATTTTATCAGCTGGAAACTGGCTTAATGATAAAATACATATGCTCTCTATCTGGGTTTTAATGAATTAAAGAACAAAGCCTGATCCTTAAAGCTTATACATAGGTAAAGAATTAAACAAACAAAAAACTTACTTGGCATGTTCACGGCCAATTTCTGCCCCATTCATGAAACTCAGGGGAAGCACCAGGAACTTAGTTTCAGCAATATTGACCCATGTGTACATAAGTTTCACTGTCCAAATACCGGGTCGCAGTGGCTGACGAAAGACTGGTTTATGGAAATTCACCTGGAGTGATAAGAAAACGTATAAGTCAATTCCATTCAAGGGTTGTCGGGTAAAATGAGCAAACAACTGGAAAAAATGCTAAGGCATTAAAACGCAAACACCAAAAAATAACTATCTTAAAATTAGATAAACAAGAAACACCCGTGTAACGCAAATCCCTGATTAAATTGCATCTTCGGGCAAACTGTTGATGATATTTAGTTATTTACTGAATTCCTACGCAAGAGATGAAATCATTTTCAAGGCCAACTTAAGTCAAACTACTAAGCTCTTTGCAGCACATAAAAGCTCTTTGGCCTCAAGCTCTTCAAACACCACTGCTCCTACCAGCCTTGAGAACTCTCTCCTCTTCTGTATCTGCAGTACTTGGAACAGTATCCAACGTGACGTCAACACCACTCCCAACCACAACTTTTTTCAGACAAAACTAAACTCTTTTCAGACAAAATTAAACTCTTTCCTTTTGAATGCCGACAGGCTCATTTTACTTTGGTTTGGAACACTATTACTAATAAAATTACGCTATGACCAAATGTTTATCAATGTTCACATCAACTTGATAAATTGATAAGCGAATTTTCGGCTGATCACAATAAGTACAGTACTTTTTTGTCTTCAGTCTTCATCAGACTCACGAGTTTGCGGAACACAAGTTTTGGTCATTCTGAATAACGACTAGAAAACTAACAACAAGCCTCAGTGAGAGATGGAAGAGCTTCTGGCCCACTCCAGCTCGGGCGAATACAGAGAGGGAGCCACTGTCAACACAACCAGACAGTTGACTCCAGCAGAGTGAAATTCAAATGTGAGACCAAAACGTGCGTTCCGCAAACTCGTGAGCCTGATGAAGGCTGAAGACAAAAAAGTACTAAAAAGATTATCTGCCATGGAAGACACCAACGAAACCATTGTCGCCAGTGGGTAACGTAGCGTAAAGAAGGCCCGAGTTCTTTACCCGATTTGAGAGGATACCTCAACTCAAACTAACAACAACCTGAGGGAAACTTCGTTTACGGCAACGAACAATTTTTTCTTCTTGACGCCTCAGCCGTGAAAAACCCCAACTTCAACCACCTGTAACTTCCAAGAAAATGGTCCGATCCGACTCATCTAAATAGCTCTTAATAGCCACGAACTTTATCTGTTTTCCCCCGCAAACAGAACCCGAAAATTCCATCTAGAAGGCATTCTACAGCGTTTAGAAAAACGCACGAAACAGAAGCCGTAAATCACCGTAGCGCACGAGACGCCATTTTCGCCATTTGTAAACATTTAAATTATTTTTATTTTTCACTTAGGCATAAAGCCAAAGACATTAGTTTAGTGTTTGATAGGAGGAGCTTCCTCTACGAAGGTACTTAACCTCGATAATAATTGTACAGACACTTTGTATTGATATTTCTTAAGTAGATTTAAGGTGACGATCTAAGATGCACTTGAGAAATGTCCGACATCCAAAAACCCTAATTTTACGTCTACAAATATTAACTCAACTATTTAAAATGCGTTTTAGCATTTGCTGGTAACCTTAACTTTTACTTTATAATAATCTTTTAACGTAATATTTTGCCATCACCACTACTGGAGCTTAGGCAACATCTAACTTACGAATTTTCCCGTATACGTCTTTTCTAATTTTCCGTAGTTGTTCGTAGCAAAACCGACTTGGCTTTCGATTTCCCAAAGTAAACCTGGCTTCCCAATGTTAATAACCGAATTTATTGAGATCTTTCCTTCTATAGTCGCGATGCATAACATCGTGGTTTAATAAGAAAACAATCCATAATAAGTAAAGGCCTTTTCACGTTCCAAACAATGAGTATAACTCAACTGGCCTCTCTCTATCACGCAGTCCATAGTTATTCCTTCAAACGGCGCCAAGCGAAAAATCCTTTGCGCTGCCGACTTTTCCATTGTTCTCCAGGCCCACAGCCAATCAGACCCCGTAGCTCTCCTGGTCGTCCGCGCGAACTTCCGGTCACTAGAATAAAAAGCCCCCGCTCCTCACACTCGTTAGCACACGCTCAGCAGATCTCCAAGCCAGAGGTGACTACGCCAGTCGGTATAGGAGATGTCCCGTCCGAATGTTGCCATGCCGGGCAAAGGTAGTTGGTTCGTATTAGACTAGTGTTAGTTTAGAAAATTTAATTTTGGAAACCCCATTCGAAATTTTAGTTTTAAACTTAACCTAACCTTAAGCTTTGAGGGAATTATGGAGGTGGATCCATAGTCGGCATTCTAGGCCCCCATCGCCATAACGTCAGGGTTCACGGTCCCTTTCTAAAAACCAGCTTTCTTTCCGTGTTTATCATTATGAACTTAATCTAAACACTAAATCTGCATTTAGACGACGTATTTTCCAGGGTGCTTCCCCAAATTAAGGATCTACAGATTTGAAGATTTGATTCTAGGTCAGACTTAGAAAACATAGTCTTGACTATTTGTGTGTAATTCCCACGGTTTGCACCAAATAGATTTATTTCATGTAATTCCCGCGGTTTGCATGTTATAACGGGTTCCCGAGGTCCCACAAACATTTTCTAATCGAAATTGTCGTTTTTACTCTTCATCTTGTAGTGTGAAGTTTGAGCTGAATTTAATGTAAATTCTTGTTGATTTTTCCTGTTGTAAAAATCGCCGTGCTTTAATTTAAAAGCCTATTTTCTTGTATTGACACTAGTCGAATCTAAATGTAATTGTTTATATTTATTTGCATTTTAATAAACCTAAGAGTTTGTAAAACGGCTGTTTTTCTGCTAGTTAGACTAAATGTAGAAGTTATAGCTCTTAAGAAAACCACTTAATAATTAAACTTAGAGCTGCATTTAGAAACACCCACCTGGTGGCTGCGAATACCCCCTTTAATGTTGTCTAGTTAGCCTACAGTTAGGACAAATGACTCTCTGTTACCCATACTGGGCCAGTAGCATACGTGTGCTGTTTTACGTAAAAGTAAAAACCGCCACCACAACTAGAAGTTAAAGGTCAAAACCATCTTGATGTCGGCGAGGCTACAAGCACCTCTACAGTCGTAGCTTCGGCCGCTACAGTAGATTTTGCTGGCAGAAGATCAAATGGCTTTGGAGGCGATGCGAGAAGCCTGTTCCGTAGAACCGCCCGCCTCTTGGAGCAGTCGGATGATAGTAGCCACCCTTGTAGTCTCAGGGATTGAGGACTGCGATGAAACACAGTTCCCCTCCGCTGAGAGAGGAGCTCGAACGGTACTGAGAGACAGCGGGTTGAGTCGACGAGAAGGTCGAGTAACAGAGAGGACCACGCTGATGCTGGCCAATCGGGGGCTATTAAAAGAAACGGGCCTGGGAATCAGGGCTTAATTTCGGACGAAACGTTCCGGAATGGCGTTCCGGTTCTTTTTTTGAAGCCAGAACGGCGTTCCGGTTCTTCCATGGGCAACATTTCACCTGTACTGAAAAGTCTCATCTTTTGGAAATTTTGCAATTTCAAATTAAAAGCAAACCAACTTAAAACCAATTTAAAATCACCATGCCATTTAGAGAATTTGATTTAATTCAACCTCAACCATCGTAACAAAACTAGATGTTGTTGATAGGCCGAATGGGTGAAATTTGTCTGAAGCCTTGATCCACTAGGCCCTCGTTTCCACTTTTTTCTTGCTCGTCTCATGAAAGATGAACTTGGGCTGTAGAACCGGTGAAGGAGATGGATGCGGTCATATGACCGCAGGCAATACCTCAGCGATCGCAGACGAAGCTAGCCGAACATCATCGAAGGGGACATAAGGAGAGACATGTGCAAATCAAACAGTTGTCGGAGTTGAGGCTTAACAGAGACCCTTGTGATGCGTCCCAGTCTTCTTTGGGCTGAAAGTGAAGCTGTGAAAGCAGAGGCAGTCTGGTTGAAGGCACGAACCACCTGCAGGTTGGGTCACTGTTCGTTTGGGGTCAATGATTTGCCTTTATGAAAGTTGCTGGTGTAATGATGTGATTGGGTCGACAGGCGGCGACTGCCGGAAAGATGATCCCGTAGGTGACGAGGTCTCCTTCAGCCGAGGAGACGGCCAAACGAAGGAAACGGCAAGGTAGCTGACGAAGCCTTCGTGTGTGTGGCAGAAGCGAGGCAGTCCCCGACTCGTTTGCGGGCCTTCTGAGCTAAACGAATTCTGGGTCGTTCTTGATAGACTTCCATCACGGCACAGTCCCCTCTTGTTGCGGTCATGTAAATGGTAAATGGATGCAAATAGTGCATGGATGAGTGTTGTAATCACAGAATCTGTGCCTTTGACAAATCAAGTGAGGGTCCAGGTAGGACTGAGGAGATATTCATAAAGAAGTCGAAGAGTTGTCCAGAGAAGAAATGGTGTGGACAGGGTGGAGAAACGACCGCCGAATTTGACCGGTTTGAAATCGACTAACTTGAAAGATGAACGACCCTAGAGTTAAGTTATGAAGATAAGATTAAGCCGGCAATGATGACGTGCAATAGATGTGTAGGGGTCGTTCTTGGCCGATGGTCGGAGGACGACCCTGGCAACCTTGATACCAGAGAGGGGTCTGATGGAGGCCACGATTGCTTCCCTTCCCCCATTCCCCTGTATCTCACCTGTCTTCTGGCGAAAGGAGCCATGAATGTGACGACCGTAAGGAGTTGTGCAGGAACAAATGGCAGACCGATTGATAGGCATACGGGTGACCGAGCAGTCATGGTAACGATCACCGCTGTTTTTCTCTTAATTGTTCTTTCCTTACAAGATGAAATTAGCGAGACGGTGGGTGTGAACGGAGCAACCACTTAGCGGTGGTAAAGAGTAGACACCCATGCAACCTACCAAGTCCAAAGCCCTTCTGCAGGTGCAGACTGTCAAGGTGTATGGGAGACTAGCCGGAACGAAATCAATTCCAGGTAGGGGCGTGGTTGAAGGCCCGGGTGACGACCGGGCGCCACAACAGAATCTTGTTGTGTCCTTATGAAGGTAAA
Source organism: Lithobius niger (assembly GCA_023313725.1). Lineage (NCBI taxonomy): Eukaryota > Metazoa > Arthropoda > Chilopoda > Lithobiomorpha > Lithobiidae > Lithobius > Lithobius niger. Next base: position 5,597 of record JAHWFP010178236.1, on the reverse strand, counting down.
AATGAGGACGCCAGTGGTTCCAGCAAGGCGACCACCAGGTAGAACACCGGCTCAGAACGCAGAAATACAATGGAAGTTCGTCAGGTAAGGTAGACGTGACAGAAGCAGTGGTTGTGTTGTTAGGGAAAAATCAATGTCTTCATACGGCAGGTACACAAGTAGGCCTAGACGACCACAAGGAGAAAGCGACCGACAAGAGCCATCCAAATCGTCAGGTGACTCTGGTCCCACTGGCACATCATTTGAACAAACGGAAGGAACGGTCTATAGTCCGTAACCATTACTGGTACGCCTGCAATGCCCAGGTAGTGTTCAGCCAAAGGCAGTATTCAGCCTGGAAGACCAATTTGAAGGGGTGTCTTAAGAGAGAAATTTGGTTTACCTCCAGAAGATGGCGCGGCAGCCGAACTGTCATGGTCATTGACTGACTACCAAGTGGAGACTGTAGGTCATGACGAAAAGTTGCGGTCGTCGTGTAGATTAAAGGAAAGGGCGTCCAAGATGAAAATCCTGGTTCGTCCACAGGATAGGAGGCGGCAGCCGAAATATTGCGGCTGCTGATCGATGAATCGACGAACCAAATGAGAACTCCCGGTTTGGAGCTGCGCCTAACTCATTGCGGGTGCAGGGTTGTCCTTCAGAGTGGAGGTTGGTCATGAGGAAGGACCGAGGGCAGTAGGTGATGAGGGTCACAGCTTGAGCGATCACTGAAGGAGACCAAGCCGTCAAAGCAAGAGGACAGAGTTAGCGAGGTCATCGTGGATGTTTGAAGCTCCCATGTCAAGGGTTGAACCTGGCCATATGAGACAGGTTATGTAGCGCTACATTTCGAGAGTTATCCCCTTGGTTACTGAGGAACCGACGCCGGGAGGGTCGCGCACAAGGCGGAGAGGGCGTGGAAAGCATCCCAATTCCTCAGATGTCGAGGGACGTCATGGCCGCCCGGCTAGCACCTTTCAAGACACTGTAAAACAGGTGAGAAAGAAGGGACCGCACTAGCTCGGACCACTGTATTTTAACCTCTTACTCAAGGTGTAAGATGCCCAGTTGGGTGCTCAAGACGAACCAATGAGAAGGGCGGTCGCAAGTTAGGTCTAGGCGACCGCTAGGAGAGAGCGACCGACAAGCGCCAGCCAAATTGTCACGGGAAGATTGCATTAGGTGACAAGGAACGCTATAAAAAGCAGGTAACCTATGTTTTCGTCGGCACATAAAAAAAAATACTACCACTATAATAAAAATAATGTATCGTAAAATGTCACTTTAAATTTATGCCAAAACATAAGCATTTTTAGTTTTAGTTCCACTACACTACGGCTGCAAAGCAAGCGAGCCATTTCTTTATCTTCCCTCGTCATCTGTGCAAGTGGACTTTACCAGCGTAGTTTTAGTATGTGCTTCTTTCTCGTCTTATGACTTTTTGTACTCTTGCACAGAGGGGCATGATCATAAAATGAGTGACTGCGCGTAGCGGCTGCAATAGGGCAAAAAATAATCTATTGTGCCAAGCCCCATGACTGAATTTGTTCTGGGACGAGAATACAAGTTAGAGTACGGCAGTGGCAACTACCCAACTGCATTTCAGTTTTTAATAAACTGATTAGCAGTATTATATTGCAATGTTGGTAAAAATCATTCCATCCCCCCCACCCTCCACCCCACCCACTCCACAGAAAAGTCGCGCTTTGAAAATCGTGTCTCAGAAGACCGGGGGAATGTTCTGCTACTGAGATTTACTGTTAATTTATTTTAAATACACGAATCGCCGGATGATGATGCCGGAAAAAACAACAGAAAAGACCCCAAGAGAACGAAGAGATTCATTCGAGATGCTGGAGGAGATAGTGAATACCCAAAAAGGAGTTTACAGGGTGCCATATGGAGATTGCAGCACCACATTGGCGAGACGAGAAAGGGAGTGAGAAATTGGGTGAAACAACACATGTCAGACGAAGAAAAAAAGAAGAAAACGGTGTTGCAGTCCACCACATGAGCACTCAACATAGGAATGACTGGAAAAATACAACCACTTTATTGGTGTCGAATTCAAAAAATGACAAGCATCTACGAGGACTGGAATTCCTGGCGATTCAAGTGCACATAAAAAAAGACAAGCCGCTGATGAATATACAGGTTTCCTCAAATCCAGCAATTAAGTATATCGTGCAAGACGACCTAAGAATCGTCTGCTTGACAAGTGGGGCACGGCTTACACATACAGTAGGCTACGGGCCAGTCCGAATTCGAAATGTGGCGTGAGCAACGATGTAAATAGAAGCAAAAAATAGCAAAACGCCTGATGAAGACAAAGCGTATTCCAACGCCTTTTAAGAACCGTCGAAAATTTGCGAATACGAAGTATTTGTATTCATTTTGTGAGGATGAACGTTTTAAACGAATCTGTTCAATAAGCTATTAATTTAGTTTTAATCACATAATTGTAGTCTATAGGGAGCTAAACCGTGATAAATAATGCAAGAACATTACGCCCTCTTTCAAACCAATGTACAAGGAGGGACGAAGAATAAAGCAACAAACAGGTAGAACAGCACTAGACACCTGTTCTGAAGTAAATTGTTTGCTCTGCACAACACCTCTCTCTTTCTCCAGTCCATTCCGAGGAAGAATCAATTTCAGAGGAAATGGATTCGGCTTACAAACTACTTTTATTGATTCATTAATTGTATAACTTAAGTTAATATTACCACAGTTTTACAGTGTTCAACCCCATTTCCACAAGCATAGTACACAACAAAATTCAAGGTCGTTTCAAGGCTCCGATCACCTTGAAGGCATATTTTTTTTTATTCACAGCATGTATGTGCCCTGTATTTACATTACAGTGTAGCGGCCGAAGCTACGACTCCTGAGGTGCTTGTAGCCTCGCCGACATCAAGATGGTTTTGACCTTTAACTTCTAGTTGTGGTGGCGGTTTTTACTTTTACGGAAAACAGCACACGTATGGCGTATGCTACTGGCCCAGTATGGGTAACAGAGAGTCATTTGTCCTAACTGAAGGCTAACTAGACAACTTGAAAGGGGGGTATTCGCTGCCACCAGGTGGGTGTTTCTAAATGCAGCTCTAAGTTTAAATAATAAGTGGTTTTCTTAAGTTTTATAACTTCTACATTTAGTCTAACTAGCAGAAAAACAGGCGTTTTACTAACTCTTAGGTTCATTAAAATGCAAATAAATATAAACAATTACATTTAAATTCGACTAGTGTCAATACACGAAAATAGGCTTTTAAATTAAAGCACGGCGATTTTTACAACAGGAAAAATACACAAGAATTTACATTAAAATTCACTCAAACTTCACATGCGATGCAAAGAGTAAAACTATAATTTCGATTAGAAATGTTTTGTGGGACCTCGCGAACCCATTATAACATGCAAACCGCATGAATTACATGAAATAAATCTACTTGGTGCAAACCGCGGGAATTACACACAAATAGTCAAGATTTTGTTTCTTAAGTCCGACCTAAGATCAAATCAACAAATCTGTAGATCCTTAATATTTGGGCCTCGACCAACAAATACGTCTTCACTTGCAGATTTAGTGTATAGATTAACTTCATAATAAAAAACACGGAAAGAAAGCTGGTTTTTAGAAAGGGACCGTGAACCCTGACGTTATGGGGGTGGGGGACCAAGAATGACGACTATGGCGTCACCTCCAAAATGCCCTCAAAGCTAAGGTTAGGTTAACTTAAAACTAAAATTTCGAATGGGGTTTCCAAAATTAAATTTTCTAAACTAACACTAATCTAATACGAACCAACTACCTTTGCCCGGCATGGCAACATTCGGACGGGACATCTCCTATACCGACTGGCGTAGTCACCTCTGGCTTTGAGATCTGCTGAGCGTGTGCTAACGAGTGAGGGGAGCGGGGGCTTTTTGTGCTACGGACCGGAAGTTCGCGTGGACGGGCAGAAGAGCTACAGGGGCCTGGTTGGTGGAGGGCTTGGAGAACAATAGAAAAGTCGACAGCGCAAAGGCTTTTCGCTTGGCGCCGTTTGAAGGAACGATTATGGACTGCGTGATAAAAAGAGGCCAGTAGAGTTATACTCATTGTTTGGTACATGTAAAAGGCCTTTAATTATTATTGATTGTTTTCTTATTGAACCACGATGTTATGCGTCGCGACTATTGAAGGAAAGATCTCAATACATTCGGTTATTAACATTGGGAAGCCAGGTTTTACTTTGGGAAATCGAAAGCCAAGTCGGTTTGCTAGGATTAACTAAGTTAAAACAGAAAAGACATGTCCGGGAAAATTCGTAAGCTAAGATGTTGCCTAAGCTCCAGTAGTGGTGATGGCAAAAGATTACGTTAAAAGATTATTATAAAATAAAAGGTTTAAGGTTACCAGCAGATTCTAAAACGCATTTAAAATAGTTTAATTAGTATTTGCAGCCGCAAAATTGGGTTTTGGATGTCGGACATTTCTCAAGTGCATCTTAGATCGTCACCTTAAATCTACTTAAGAAATATCAAAACAAAGTGTCTGTACAATTAAATATGAGGTTAAGTATCTTCGTAGAGGAAGCCCCTCCTAATAAACACTAAGCTAATGTCTTTGGCTTTATGCGTAAGTGAAAAAATAAAAGTAATACAATTTTTACAAGTGGCGAAAAATGGCGTCACGTGCGCTACGGTAATTACGGCTTCGATTTCGTGCGTTTTTCAAATGGATGCTGTGGAAGTTCCAGAAGGAGTTTTCGTGATTCTGTTTCTGGGGGAATACAGAGAAAGTTCGTGGCTATTAAGAGCTTTTTAGATGAGACAGATCGGACCATTTTACCCGAAGTTACAGGTGGTCGAAGTTGGGGTTTTTCACGGCCGAGGTACCTAGAAAAAAAAAATTGTTCGTTGCCATAAACGAAGTTTCCCTCAGGTTGTTGTTAGTTTGAGTTGAGGTATCCTCTCAAATCGGGTGAAGAACTCGGGCCTTCTTTACAACAGCATTAGGTGCTCAGAGGACTTAAGGCTACTTCAGAGGTAATTTTTTTTTAAATTGATTACAAAGCGTACAAAACCGCAGGCATTAGTAAATTTCTCAAGTATATAATTTACTGGTAAATTAATTTGAGTTGAAGCTACACACATTTTTCCACTTGTAGGGAGAGACATGTCTTGAGCATCATTGAAAGCATAACTCAAACCCTTTTCATGAAGCCTAAAAGAACAAATACTATCGCTTACAAGGACATATCGTCTCACTGTTTTCATGCGAAACAGATTTTACAACATTTTAAATAGATTACAACCATTACAGCGAAAATAGGAACAGAATTGCTACTATGAGAGTTTATCTTCAACTCGGTAAAAAACGGATTACAGAAATAATTTCATAACTTCAGTTATGACTTCAGTTATGTCATAACTTCAGATCTCAGTCTCTTAACTTCCGGAAACACAAACTATCCGCAAATTGTTGATAGTCTACAAAGTCAACAATCTTCATCAGGCAATTTTGAAATGATGAAGTCATCCCGGTTTACATCTTGGTTCTTGTTATTGTTTTTGGAAAGGGGTGCTTGATGATGCCACAGCCTACTCAATTCATCAGGCCTACTCTAACGTCC
>JAHWFP010178235.1:20357-86802 GCA_023313725.1 Lithobius niger | reverse complement strand
GTCATACATTTCAAGTTTCCTGCAAACATAATGTGGAACTGACTATAGAAAAACATGAGTCAGAGTTGAAACACACAGGGTATATTACACAGGCCGTCCACAGGGGATGTAAACTAGGTTATTTCACGATTTCAGACCTTAACGCATTTTAGGAGGGTGGGAGGTGGACCGTAGCTTTTCCGGGGCTGTTAACAGGCCATTAACGGTAATTAAACAAACAAACAAAAAAGACGTATAATGTGCGAATATAAGGTTAATTATACGCGGCAGCGTCTGGGAGAGTGAGAACTAACTAGTACCTAGAGTGTCGGAAAAATATAATCGAGATAATAACTATCATAACTATCCTACTAACCACCCTTGGTATCGCAATAGGATCCAATCCACCCAAACCGGCTGCACATAAACATAAATCCAAGATGCATTCTAAAAAAAAAAAAAGGTGAGTTTTGAGTTCTTTGGGGGTGTTTTCAGCTTGTCCCTACAACGCCCTTCATAAAGAAGTTTCTAAGCACCAGTGTTTACTTCAAAACATATTAAGTCACTTTTTTTTAACGCCGTTTTTAACGCCCTCCTTTGTTATGAGGGCGTTGTAGTAGCAACCTAAAAACACTCCCAAAGGGGTCGAAACGCAGCTTTTTTTCTTCTTCTGTAGACTATATCAACGACTTACGACGTAACTCAATGAAATAATAATATTGATCGTCGCCATTTAACATGCGCATTTAACACGCATGCGTCTAATAGTTTAAAAAGTCCTCGTTGCCACGCTAGCATGAAGTCTCGACACCGTGTTGCACGAATGAATAGGCGTATCCTGGAACCAAATTCTCCGTTAGCTGCTACTTACGAAATTAAAACGGCAGGCAAAAATTCGGCCTAAGAGCTAAAATGAAGCCTAAAACCTTAAAACTACGCGTAAAAGCTAACACATTTTTTGCCTGCAATTAAGGTGGTTGCTATACTTTAGGTCATATAATAAAGATTGCTGTTGTAGTGCGTGATAGAGGTGTGCGTCTCAACAGTGGTGGAAGTGGCAGACGTGTCAGAAGACCTGTAGCGACTAGATAGTCGCTGTCCCTGCTTGTTTAGTGTTGTTTGTGTAGCACAAACCAGCTCAAAACGAAAATAAGTTTGAGCCGCTTTTGAAGCTGAGAAATAATTCGGTAAAAAAAAAATAAGAGGGTTCGAGTTGTGGAGAGCGGCTACTATAATAATAATTGTACTTCTGTTTTATCAAACTTTTAATGCGGTTGCCCACTCAAAGTCAAAATGGCGCCAGACTACGTCCCACCTAGCTAATTTAGACTAGCGTCTCCACTGTCGTTGTTTTTTGTTATTTTTTCTTCTTTTGCTTACTCTTTCGAGGCCTTGCGACTTAAATACGCAAGGTTCACAGCGGAGCGAAAACTTTTGTTTAGAATGGATTTTACTTTTTTTTTTCTTTTGCCCCCCTAATGGAGAAGACGCAAGATTCAGGACTCGGTAAAAAGCAAAGTTTTATAAAAGAAGAAAAAGAAAGCCTAAGAGCTTGGCTTTTCCAAACACGAAGCGACATTTTTATGGCAAGAATAACAAGGGGCCAACCAAATCCCAGCCAAAGAACAACAAATTTCTCCCTGGAGCCAAATTCTGTACGTCGGTAAAGTCTTCCTTTGTCGCTAAAGTTTGGCGGAACTCTTCTTTACTGGTTCTTTTTTTCCGAAATTTCCTTGCTTAGACTTATTACTCGGCCTGGACACTGTGTCAGTCTGTTTGTTCGGCGCCGCTATAGCTAATCTCTGCTTGTCCGGTGCCGTAATATCTAATCTCTGTTCGTCTGGCGGTGTAATATCTAATCTCTGTTTGTCCAGCAGTGTAAAATCTAATCTCTGGTTTTCCGGCGCCGTAATATCTAATCTGTTTGTCTGGTGGTGTAATATACAGGGTGTAACAAAAGGTCCAAACTTAGGTGACTAATTCCTTAGGTCAAACTAAGAATATAATTCATATAAACATTTGGCCAAAAACGTCTTATTCTTTAGTTATCGCATGAATTAATAACCCAAATTCTAACTGCCCCATCTGTAGATTGCAAACACAAAATCATGATATGGTGAAATCGTTCCTACTACTGAAGGTAGTGAACTAATGGTGTCAAGAGTTTCAAAGTCGGAGTAAAGGAAAACCTTGGAATTAACGTCGTCTGCAGGGCATTTGCAGACCTGCTCTAACGCTCAGGGAAGGATTTTTGACGAATTATTGTGAACCATCTCGCATTGCTGACAAGGACTCGTCACAATATCACCGAACGTACAGTAGCTGGACTATTAAATCTATACAAACCTCCAACACTGTAGTAAGAGATGGACAACAGCACCAGACTAATAATCCAGCTGATGCACGTTCGTGCGTAGTGTTAAGTGATTCCCTTTGATCCAGTAGTAGTTTTATCGGCCTTTTCCTATTTCACAATGTTTTCCTATTTTAGTTTCAACCTGTGCAGGACTGATGTTCGCGTTTAATAGTTCGCGTTATTAAAACCTCTATGGTATTATCAGTCCTACATTAACACCGACTAACGAAGTTTTCGAACAATTGTTGCTTCCCCTCCAGGAAAAATTGTTTGGCAATAGAGATATTTTTCTTTTAGTCTGATTTTGACTCTTAACAGTTCGTTCTCTACCTTCAGTTCATTGTCTTCATTCACTACATTCCTATTCTGATTTGTTTTTGATATAGCCAGAGCATGGGCGGAGGTGGGGAAGCGGAGCTGGAATTTGGATTCTTAATTCATGCGATAACCAAAGAATACGACGTTTTGACCAAATGTTTATGTGAATTATATTCCTAGTTTGACCTAAGGCATTAGTCACCTAAGTTTGGACACGACCTTTTGTTACACCCTGTATAATCTCTGTTTGTCCAGCACTGTAATTGCTAATCTCTGGTTGTCCGGCGCCGTAATATCTAATCTCTAAATAAAGAATAAATCACAAGGTAAAGAGTAAACGACGCAAAACGTTTGCATTAAAGACTGGCCTTGTGAGTCCCACATGATAAACTAATCTAAGAAAGAAAGAGAAGACAACTGCCCTCAATGGGACTCGAACCCAGGACTGCCTGCTGATGTCAGCGGGATGTCCTGGGTTCGAGTCCCAGTCGGGGCAGTTGTCTTTTCTTCTTTTCTCAGATTAGTATATATTGTATCCTCACAAGGCCAGTCTTTAATTCAGACTGTTTGCTTCGTGTATCTATAACCTCTGTTTGGCGCCGTAGTTTATCAATTCGGGACCAAATTTCAAGTTAAAATCGAACACTGTGTGATCAGTGCCTCTTTCTGTTAGATATTTAACAATCAAATTTGATGTAAACGCTACGTTAGATTTGGTCAACAAGCATACCGAAATTCACTAAAATCCTGCCACTTAAAGGTAAAGCCATGAATGAAAGTAAGTTTAAGGCGTCTTTTTCATTCTTTGTGATCTTCTCCAGACACGTTTATCATATCAAAAACCAAAACTCGTAAAAAGGGCCGCCAAGTTTCGAATGGTTCAGCCCTTCAAATGAGTGTTATCAACACACCAAAACATTTTCCAAGTTAATCGCACCGCTTAATAACTCGAAAGTTAAATGAAAACTAGAACATTGCTACTTCCGGTAGCAATGTTCAAGTTTTCATTTAACGTCCAAAGTATTATTCGGTGCGATTAAGTTGGCGAATGTTTTGGTGCGTTGATATAACTCATTTGAAGGGCCGAACCATTCGGAACTTGGCGGCCCTTTTTACCAGTTTTGGTTTTTGATATGATATCACTCCTTTTTTTTTAAATTGTATATTGACTCAACTACACTACCGTGCAGATAAGTAATAAAGTGCCACGTCAACAAGAAATTGGTTTTCAACAATTTGCTACTACCTGTTGCCTATAGGCCGATCCATTCTCAACTTAGTCACCTCTTTATTGGCTTTTGGTTTGGTTTTAATTTTGTTGTAATTAGTTGTATTAGTTAGTTTTGGTGTGTTGATATCACTCCTTTGAAGGGCCGAACCACTCAACTTGAAGGGCCGAACCACTCCTTACCAGTTTTTGGCTTTGTTTATTTTGCTTTGTTTTTACACTTGGTTTATTTTTCGTGAATTGGACGTGAATACAATTTCTGTGCAACATTGTTTAGATTTATCGTGATACACTAGTGTGTGCATTAGGCACGTACGTCAGTATACACGTTCTTATTGTCGGAACTTTGCCGTCCAATGAGAGACGATGCCGGAAATACTAACAATGGTTATAACAATATTTTCGTACTTGCACGCTATCCCACGTCATCCTCGTTACACCCCTAGGCTCCAAACCATAAAAGGTGCGCAGTTCGTATCGTACTGCAACCATTCGCCCAATTTCATAGCTGGAAGCCTTCCCGTTATCTCGGTATCGATGAATAATCACCCTATGGAAATTAACATGGGGATGAGCGGACTAGCTATAGCTAGCTAGGTAGTAACACATTTTCAACGTTATTGAGGGGCAGATTTTGCATTGAAAGCAGGATAGCTGGCATTCAAACACGAGTTAATTTTTGCCAGGTGGGTCATTGCTCTCGATTTCAACACAATTTAAGCTTTTGTACCGCATTATTATTTTTCCCCAAGTACCTGAAATGTGCCCAACTATGCTTCAAGATATAAGACACCGACGCAATGGCGTCGCGCTACAATGGTTTACAACCTCGACAATTGAATTGATGTGATGTTTGTTGTGATGTTTGTTGCCTAACTTGGCGCGACACACTAGCGTGTGTCTAGATGCAACGCTTTCTACAAATCAGAAAAAAAAATCATGTCGCACACCCGAGCGCTTCTTTTCCACTGTACGAAAGGGAACGTGTTGGTGTTGACAGCGTATATACATATAGTCCACGCCGCAGTAACTTATATACGCAGTAAATCCCAATTCCAGCAGATTTAAATTGTTCCACGAAAAATAAACTCACAGTTTATCTGATTTTATTACAATCATTTTAAAGGTACCACCTTTACAGATTGTGCTTTTCCAAAAAAATATCGTCAAAATTGGTAGTTTTGGGGTTCTATAATATAAGGAGTTTCAATGTTCTACGTCTATATCACTAAGGATCGTCGAGTTTTTGTTTGTTTGTGCGTGTGTGTCCGCAGTGGGAATCTCGATAATCCTTATTATATTGAAATTCGCAGTGGAAATCTGGATAATCTTAATTCTTTTTTATTTGTTTGTGTGTCTTTCAAACTGAGTTATCTGTATAAATAATGATTCGATCTGTCTTTTCAACAAAGATGCCAGTACTGAATGACGTCATGTTTTTTTTCACCAGTCACAATATTTTCAGGCAAACGGGATCTAGGCCTCTATGTCTCTTAACCATGAATCTAACTAAATCAAATAACAGATTTGGGTGACTGTTAACGGGAAATCACGGTATTTTAACACAAAACGGGAAATCACAACAATGCTCTGTAAAACCGGCCATATACGGGGCTTTCCTAGTTGTTTTAAACATTAGTATGATGCAACAGTACTAATCAGCTATTACCATCCGGGCGCTTACTTCACTTACATCGTGTTCAGGGTTCGCGAATTTTGAGTCGAACAGTTCGCCCAAATGGGTTAAATTGTTGTTCAATTTGTGTCAAGTTCAAAGGGATTCAACTTTAAGCACAATGTGACTTTTAATCAACCAAGTGGAAAGGGTTTAACTTCAAATATTTATTCGCACAAACGAACAAAATAATAAATGTTTATTGATCCAGAGAGGCGGAGATTTGAATTTGTGGCAAGCGATGGGCTTATTAATGACAACGAAATCATGCTGGTCGTATACCTTCCCTCACTTGAACACGCGCGAGCATGATCTACGTCTTAGCATGGACTTATTACTATCACAATACGTGATCTTAGAAATTCTGTCGAAAGGTATAAGATAATCAATAGGTCAGCAAAAAACTTAAGTTTAAATCGCGGGAGACAAAATCGAGGCATGACAAGCGACTACCTAGTCGCAACCAGTATTCTTACACTTTCACCACTTTTTCGTCGAAAATGCTGAGGCGCACGCCTCTATCACGCACGGCAACACATAATATCTATTATGAAATCTAAAAGCAGTAACAATCACAATTGCCGGTTAAAAAAATGTGTTGGCTTTTAGGCCAAGATTTTACGCTTAATGGTTGGCGTTTAGGCCTAATTTGTATGTGCCGTATTTATTTCTTAAAAAGTAGCTAACGGGGAATTCGGTTCGGGAGTAGGCATATTCATTCATGCAACACGGTGTCGATAGTCTTTTTTTTAAGCAAGACGATGAAACACAAGCTTACATTTCGACATCCACTAATTAAATTTGACAGCTAACTGCGACGGTTTCCACGGAGCAAAAAAACCCGTCATCTTACCACTACCGACATCGTCAGTCATTATACGAACTTGACGGTGCCAATCTTGGCTTAATGTAAAAGACTATCTTTAGCTCTGAGGAAGGCATCGCAATTATGTGTACAAAGTAATTAATGGATGTCAAAATATAAGCTTGTATTTCGTCTTTGTGTGTGCTCCTGGATGAGTCTATTTGCATCAGACAAGAACAAATAAATGTGGGCCGATTAAACATGACTGAGTGTGTGTGAGTGCGCGTGAGTGCACACGGGGTTTCCCACGTAATTTCATGTTTTGTAAATAGCTGGAGCGTATCCTAGAGATAGTGACCTGGTCACGATGGGAGCGGAGCTAGCCGACTTTCCCACAATAATTGGTTTTTAATTTATTATTAATAGTGGAGCAGAGGTTTGAGAAAACATGTTCGCTGGTCGATCGTCGTTAAACTTTTATGACCTTTCAAACTATATGAAGTTGCAGTGACCAAAACGAAAGTCGAATCGTACGTCGTCTTGAACTGTGCTTGGAGGGGAACTGGAGTGATTCTGTGCCTGTAACTTTGAGCAATGTTATTTTTAAAAGAAGCAAAGCAAAAAGTACTGTTACGCAATTTCACTGATAAGTATCCCCGTAGGAATAACGTACGAAAACGTTAAAACTGGGTCAGTTTTAGACCCAGTGCCCCGAAATTTTCAGATCCGTCACCCAGAGTTCCGGTTGACCAGGTAACACGACTTTGCACCATTGTACCATCGTTACCCGGTGATCAAAAGGTGCCCAGCTGAGCCAGTGACCCAGAAAATACATTGTTTGCTGCTCAGACAATTTATTACTAAACCAATACAGTTGAAAGAGGATATAAGCAGCTTCATTTGGCCAGTGCGATGAAATTTGCATCAGAGATCCGAAATAATAATAATAATGTGTATATTGCTCAATAAAACAAGAAAAACGGTAAGAAGGGGTTCCCAGAGGAACCACTAACACCTTACATTTAGTCAGAGAGGGCACACCATTAAAATCATATCTTAAAAAATATCAAAGATTACATCGTCAACTGGATAAACCGTATACTCGCTAATAAAAGGGACCATTAAACATAACATCAATAGATGCCATTATTGTGAGGATTTGGAAGGAAAGGTGGGGAAAGAGGCAGCTAAGAATTGTTCAAGGACAATTATCGGGACGGAGAAGGTGTGCCATCAAGCAACACCCGTTCAATAAGCTCTTAAGGGTGTTTAAAGATGAGACCAAGACAATACTGTCACTTAAGGAATGCTACATCGGGGCGACCTTCAATGTGCGAGGTAAAGCATTAAAAGAAAAAGAGTTTATTTCCTGTCGAACCAGATGCCACTGGCTTATTATAAATTACGTTGTATAAACAAGATAAATCGTCATGCTTTGAATTACCAGAAAACAACACTCTGTGTAACTAAGATCGTAATATTTGTTTGTTTGTAGCTATGTCCGCGGGATTCACGTCCCGTCCGCAGTGGGAATCTCGAAAATCCCTATTCTACTGACGTCCGTTTGTTTGTGTGTATATATGTCTATCAATTGGAATAATCTGTATAAGTAATGATTCGAACTGTGTTTTCAACAAAAACACACAGTACTGATGACGTCACAATATTTACATGCAAACGGGATCTAGGCATCTTTATCTCTTAACCCTTAATCTAAATCTAATGAAAGCTTGGGCGACTGCTAATGGGAAATCACAGTATTTTAATACAAATGTGAAATCACAACAACGCTCCATAAAACCGGAAATATACTGGGGGCTGCCACTAGTAGAGTAACAACTTGGTTATGGGGCACTTGGGTAAGTTCTGGCCATCGGGTCACCTCCCCATCTAGGCTGATCCGATGACCCAGTGATCCATCTAAAATGAAGACCGAAATGCCCTTTGACCCGTTCCAACTCTGGTAGCAGGAGGATAGGAAGAGTGGATTACAAGGAAGGCGAGTCCGACACTACAGTCTCACACGAACCACAAATTATTAAAATTCTCGAATTGTCGACCGAATATGGGACCTTTCGCGAGGCAAACACACTAAAAGGGAAATAAACCCAATAAATTCTTATTGTGTCGCGGCGTATTGTGTCCTGGAAGTATTTTATGAACGACTACGTCTTCTTGGACGGGGCGGCTTTAATCGACGGCCGCCATTGTTTTTGTAACCATCTTGGATATCAACAAGGCACTCTGCTGCCAAAAACGTACAATCGATTATCTGGGTTCGTTCTGCGGCGAACTCAAGATAGGCCATGAACACTTTAGAATGTACAATAAAACAGACCACATAAGAGGCCTACTTACCAAAATGCATCGCACCAAGTCAGACATTTACAGACGGCCCAACAACCGGAAGTGGCTCAAAATATTACATGTTTTATACATTTTCTTGGAGCAATTCTTTCATAACGTTTTATCACTTGCTCATATACGGGGATAATTCTGATTAAGATCATCCTATGAGCAAGTGGTTAAACGCTATGAAAGAATTACCCCACAAAAATGTATAAAATATTTTATGCAAAAGTCACTTCCGGTTTTTTGGTCGTCTGTTTATGTATAATAATTATTATGTAATATGCAATACGAGTATTGCAGACATTTTAGTTAAGGAATACTTTGTTACGTTTCACCACTTGTTCACATCAGGATAATTATGGCTATAGATTGTCCATAAGAGCTAGTGGCGAAATATTATCAAAGAATTCTTTCAGGAAAATGTTTGACTCGGCGCAGTACACGAGATCTCTTATTGGGAATTTATTGGTTTTATATATCTTTTTCGAACGTTTACTTCGTAATAGGTACCATTTCGGGCCGACAATTCGGTAATTTTTTATAAATTGTGCTTAGTGTGAGACTCGAGTGTCGGATTCGTCTTTCTTGTAACTTATATCTCACTATTGCTATACGACTTGAAGAGAAAGGAACGATACCTGGAGCGGACGGGCTCTCGATTTGCGTTCCTTTCTTAAACCACCCCCGCCACCCTCTCTCTCTCATAGCTGATGTTTTGTAGGTTTTTTTTTTCTACCCTAGCGTGGTTTGGTCCCAGGTGAAGAGGGGTTTACCGTTTTAATCTTTGACGATGTTTACCTGTTTTTTTTTTTTTTTACTCTTATTAACACTTTTTCTTACACTTGATAACGGCGCTCAAAATTTAGTATCGCAACGGCGCATCTGCGAGTGATATTCCGTTCGAACACATTTCTGGACCAATACGGATATTAGGAGTATTAAAGAGAGCATTCAACTCACAACCCACACAATAAACGAACAGACGAAAGTAATTGCGTCGTGACCAGAATGAAGGGCAAATTAAGATGAAGACAGATCGATGACGTCATCAATGACGGCATTTACGAGCATTTTTACTGACATTCAATTTTTACGCACGGTACAAAAAAGGGGACGGAAAGAGTTCTGACAACTGGCTTCGATCCAGGAAATAAATAAGGTTAGCCATTTAGCGATGAAACGAAATCAAATAGTGCGTGAGTAGAATGGATACCCTGCAACTTGATCGTTCCCTCAATCCCCCCCCCCCTCCCCCCCCCCCCCAATCTGGTTCATCAGCTTTTTTGTGACGCCCCACTAGAAGCTTTTCATGTGGGGGGTTCCTGGACGGGAGAAAACCCAGGGGGGGAGGGGGGAGGGGGGGGGGGGCGAATGGGGTTGAGGCGGGGAGCAACTGTCCCTGCCCCGCCCCCCACGATCTGAACTTTAGAGTAAAATTTGATTTAATGAGACAAATGAGGAATTTATTGCAATTGAAATTATGAATATTGGCTTTTTTAAACATTTAAAGGCAACGAAATTGCTGATAATCAGTTGTTTAACAAAAACTGCGCCACTGACAGATGCGAATCCCTACAAACACAGGAAAACATTCCAAATTTAAATTTTCAGCCGCTTTATTTCGGTCTTGATCACAAAAAGGTTGACAATAAACAAGAGGCTACAGCGACCTCCTAGTCGCATCCGGTCTTCTGTGCAGTTCTGCAACTACCAATAGTGAGACACACTTCTCTATCACGCATTGCAACAGCTATCCCTATTATATAATCTAATAGCAGTAACCATCAGAATTGCCCGTTAAAAATGTGTTAGCTTTTAAGCTTATTTTACATTTTAGGCGTAATTGTCAGCGTTTAGGCCTAATTTAAACTTTAATTTCGTAAGTAGCAACGAACGGAGATTTGGATTGTATACAGTAAGCCTATTCATTTTTACAACACGGTATGCCTCCGGGCACAGTTACAGCGTTATAACGTAATGCGCAACGTAGCCTATATAGATCAGTGGTAGTAGGGAAGTGACAGGAGAGACGCTGTTGAGAAAGCCAGCAGCGACTTGTAGCAACTTGACGTTGCCATGGTAACGTGATTTTAGACCTAATTTTCATTTTTTAGGCCTAGTTTTTTTAGCGGCAGTTTTAGTTTCGTAAGTAAGTTTAGTTTCTCCAGGCCTAATGGAGAATTTGGTACGACCGTAAGCCTATTCATTCATGCAACAATGCGACAAGACTCTTTTAAACGAAGCTAAAATGATTTTGTCATTACGGCAACGTTAACACAAATCCTTAGGATTTCAATTCGACGATGAAATGTTATTATTTAATTTATTTACGTCGAAGAAGTCTATTAGCTATAAGGATGTAACGATGTTTTAATTTGCATATTAGTTGACTAACTTTTGACACTGAATCTAACGTTGTAAACAGTGGTCGTCTCTATCTGGTACCGTTGCGAAGTTGAAAAAAGCGACGAACGGACGGACAAAGTCGTTGCAATAGTCTTCTCAGCCGGTACGGCTCTACAGAAGACTAAAACGAAATGCGAGAGAGATCTCCAGTCAAACAGAAAGATCCGTCAACTTGAATATTCAAGATGATATTCAAGATGGCGAATCAGTCTGTTTGACTGGAGATCTCGCTCGCATTTTGTTTTTATTGTCATCCTTTTTGTGATCAAGACCGAAATAATGCGGCCTAAAATTAAAATTTGGAATGTTTTCTTGTGTTTATAGGGATTGTATCTGTCAGTGGCGCTCTTTTTGTCTTCTTCCCTGACGCGCAAAATAATTTTATATTCAGTTGTTTTAAATGGTTTCGAGGGGACTTAAGGCACCCCCCCCCCCTCCTACCTTCTTAGACTCCCCCCCCGCCCCCGCCTTAGCGGAATTCTCTGACACAATTTTGAATTACAATCTTTCTCGCCCTTCTCAGACAGACTTCCCCTCCCCTCGAAACTGAATTTGAGTTACAAATTGTTTCGTCCAATCTCCACCCCCATTGCCCTTCCTCACCCCTCAACCAAAATTTCTGAGTGGGCCACTGTTCTGTGACGTCTAGTTCAAAGTTCCAACGGCGAACACACATTATACAGTATTTCAAACCAAAATGAAAACGACAATTCACTCAGGTAATTTAATGAAATTTAATAAATTTGAAAAAAAAATACTAAATAATTTCAGTAATGAACATACTTATGCTTCATTTCTTTGTCTTATTTTACACCAATGTAAAGCAAACAATGTTCATGGATTATTATCGTTTCAGAAAACATTCACGGACCACTTCCCGGACCAACACGGAAAGTCAGTTGTAACTGTACAACAACGGAAATACTTCCAAACACAGCAACGATAAAACCAGTAGCCAAATAGTTGACTTTACGTCCTTTACAACTGTTAAGGTTAGGGCGATGGTTATGGATAATTTTGCTAGGAAACACTTACGATTTCATCTAAACAGTAGCCAATGAAATCTCGCAAACAAAGGAGAAATTAAGAATTCCACGATTCTTCAGCAATCCTACAGTCGTACCACATTGTTTGGCCAAACAGTATCCCACTGTCCAGCACCCCACACGTCCAGGACCAAAGATTTGAACTCGTAATAAGATTTGGCCGCACACCGGATAAAAACGGTGTATCAAACTTCTTTTGAGGAGCACTAACAATTTGGACACAAAGATTCCTTTTTGCACTAAGTGGCCGTTCTGAATATGGGCTTTAGCTCAGTACGTAAGAGGGATACGGTATGCGGTATGCAGCACTAGAGTGCACCGTCGTCTTGGTGCGGAAGGCAAGATTTTCAACGAGGATTTTTCTCCTCTATTTCCTTTCGACGAACTTAAGCGCGGCGACAGGATGCTTCCGGACTTACACAATACACACACCACTCCCATCAGTGGGGTAAATCCTCTGCTTTCTACTTTATTACATGCTAGCTGAAGCCCGCATGGGAGGTGTTGAATGCATGGTTTGCAACACTGATTATGTACGGTAGTTCATGCGTAGTTTCTTCAAATTGTTGCACTTACTGCGTTGCTATTCTCACTCAAATCAGCATATCCAGTGACTCGAATCCCCCCCCCCCCCCCCAACGGCTAATGATCCCTACTTTCTAATGAACACTTATTTCTACCAGCCATGATCATGTTCATGCTGACGGAAAAATAATATGAGGCTCAAAGCGGTCTCGAAGCTGCTCCTTCGAGAAGCATGCTGTCCTGAAAAGTTTTCCCGCAATGTAGTCCCTCTAACCAGACGTGCAGAGCCGTTGCTGATCGGTGCCTGCTGCCTGACTTCTCGTGTAAATATATGTATAGGTCATCGTGCCTCAGAGGAGCCTGAGGAAGCTGATCTGGTCGAAGACTGAAGAGAGGACTGAGCAAATGTCAACGTTCCTACCAGTCAGTACGACCAGGGTAGTAGGAGAGACTATCAGTCTCCGTCACTGACTAGTGTATTTTTGTTGACTTATTTTGGACATTATCTCGGCCTCCTCCGATGGTCGGAGATTCGACCCACTTCGAATCTTCATGTTTACCCCCCTCTTCGCCAGTTCTTTCTCCCAAAAATAAACTACGATATAGTAAGTTCAAAAATTAGCTGGTTCACCTATAAAAGCATTTGTAAGCATTAAGGGTATACGAAATTTATACGAAAAAAAAAGATATGCACAAACGGATTATGCAGCTGGTTGTTACGCGTGACATGTGCTGAAGGGAGTGGATCGATGGTGGAAGGGGGAATAAGACGACAAATTTGTTGTAAAAGCATTAATGTTCATGTGATCTGCGTAAAAGGTATGTGTAGCATACAGTTTTTCTATTTTATTTTTATTACAAAAGCATCTGCCCTCCTCCCGCCTGTAAATGACTGCAAATATCTTTTAACAGAAAGGTGATGGAATTCAAACTGGGTATTGCGAATTAAATCGTTCCAGAAAGATCCTATTCTTACTCCGGACATGGTCAGGCTTCACATTATACGTATGCTTTATTTATTTCCTCCTGTTTTATACATTGTAGTTATAGCCTATACATTACAATATTATACATTATAGTTTTACACACATTAAGGACAAGGCAATATGTGTCAAAGAGGAGAAGAAATGCAGCGGAATTATGGGGCAGAGGAGGGGGGAAGAAGAATTTGAGATCATTCGAAGGGGATTAATATGAAAATTTTATATTCAAGGTAGTTGGGGCGCAGAAGGGTCAAGTGTTTGGTGAATGGATTACTGACATGTTAAGCGGTAGAACATGGATTGGAAAGTAGACTTAAAGTTCTATTTAATCGTGTAGCAAACCAACGCAGTGTCAGACGTGTACATATAAGGTTTTTCGTTTAGTAAGTTAACGGAATAGGAATTCGTCAATATTCTTTGGTGAATCTAGAAGGGGGGGGGGGGGTAATACCAAATTTATAGTGCTTAAAATGTTTTTAGTCCCTGTCTTCCGCCCCCTTCTTTCATAAATATTGGTTCGTCCCTTATAGAAGTCCGAAATGGAAAAAGTCCAATATTGAAAAATACAAAAATATCAATAAAGAGTTGATTAATCAGCTGAGGTACATTGTACGAATTGTGCGTGTTTTATTAAGTTTGGTGCGATGACAATTTCCGTATTTTCTTTAAGTACACGTCTTGCTCACGAATTGAACTGACGTACTTCAATTTCCGCCTCACCCAGCGGAAATTATGCCGTCAATAGTAAGCTTCTCCACCTCCCCTTTTCCCATGAGAAAATGTGCCTTTGCCAGGATAGTAAAGCGAGGCACTCCGATAAATTGTAAGTCACACTTCACAGTTTGTATTTTAACGCGTTTCTGACGCTCCAAGATTAAGGCTGCGCATTTATATATTTAAATCATTCGAAATGTATTAGAAACAGTTCAAGGGGAACATTCTTTCGCTTTAGCATTAAAGGATAAGAATCGACATTCAGGGAATGGAGTCAACAGTTGAGGATAAGAATTAAGTACTGATGGTAAAAATTATACATTTTAAGAATAAGAATTAATCGACATTTGAAGATAATTATCAACTTTTGAGGGTAATTATCGAAATTTGAGGATAACTATCAACATTTGAGGATAATTATCGATATCTGAGGATAAGATCTAGACATTTGAAGATAAGAATTCGACATTTGAGGATAAGAATCAACATTTAAGGATAAAAATCAACATTTAAAGGCAAGAATTCAACATTTGAGGATAAGAAACAACAATTGAGGATAAGAACCAACATTTAAGGGCAAGAATTCAACATTTAAGCATAAGAATCCTGACATTTGAGGACAAGAATTCGACAACTGAGGAAAGAAATAACATTTGTGTATAAGAATCAATACTTGAGGATAAGAAGAGAACATTTTACGATAATAACCAACATTTGAGGATAAGAATTGGACATATTTTGAGGATAAGAAGTCAACATTTTAGTATAAGAATCAACATTTCACTGTAAGAATTCGACATATTAGGATAAGATTCGACCTTTGAGAATAAGAATTCGACTTCTGAGTGCAGGCCTGTCGGCAGGTCCCGCGCGTTCGCAAGGGGGTGGGAAGGAGGGGAAAATTTGACGAACGAAGAGCATTATCGCATAGAGATAACTCGTCAATTCTTTTCTAACGTGTTTGCATGAGTAGTTCCTTCAGTCCAACAGTTTACTAAACGGTGTTTCTTGACAACATAATGAGAAAGACTGATCGAAAATCATTGGACAGTTTGACCATTGATTGATGCCCACTTATTAATTAGCAGGGATTTAAAACAGAATAAAAAGAATGTGTTATTCTGAATTTCTGAAAAAAAAATTGGTTGAGGGTTTAGTTGTTAAAATGAAACTACGTTACTGGTAGACAATTTTTTCCTGTCTACGGCCCTGTGTGAACATGCCATTAACGTAGAATCCACCGAATTGTGTATCAGGAATCCGGTTGAAAAAATCCGGTTATAGGTTCATAAGTTTAAACAATTGCAGTTGGTAAGAAAGTAAACATTGTAGAACATGTTCCAGTTATGAACACTGCGGCCTTGCAGTGCTGGAAACACCGGTTCTTGTCAGATCCCCGAAGTTAAGCAGCATTGGGCTGGATTGATACTTGGGTGGGTGACCGCCTGGGAATCTGGCTGTTGCAGACATAGGGCCTTAGGGCTTCGGGCAGATGACCAGGAGTGGTTAACGCTCGTTAAACCCTTTGAAACCCTTTGAGTTATGAAGCAGTGGATGAATTGTTTAAAGAAATGACAATGAAGGAGCTATGAGGAGTGTACTGAATCTTGGATAAAACAACGTGGTGATGAGCAGCCTCTCTCTATACGGTGCATATATTTTTTATTTTGTAAGTAAACAACATAATAACATGTAAATTGAATAGTAGGTACTTACACGTTGGGTGGATAAGAGTTAGGGGAGAATATTTTTTTTATATTTTCGTATTCAACCAATCCAATTTTACATTGAACGTTACGACAAAATCCTTAGTTCAGCACTGCATGAGCAATGTGAAATCGTCCAATACGATGCAGACAAGGCACACACCTGACCTGGAAAAAGCTCAAATTCTCTTCAAAGATAAACAGCTTAGTTCCAGAATCAACTTGGAACCACTTGTAATTTTATCACATCAGCCTGCTGTACATAACCACATCATACCTGAAATACCTGAAAATAAATCCATTAAAGAATATGTCCCTGTAACCAAAAAACTCGGATTAGCTGAGTTTAACCCTCACCCCAACCCCACCCAACCACCCACGATCATCTCATAAGCAATTAGCATTAATATCCCCAAACTTGCACTTTCCCACATTGCATTTCGCCTGCCCGGTGGTGTAAATGGTAGGGATTTTCACTTTCAGCCGCACTTCGAACCAGCATTTGCAGGTGAAAGGTCGGGGTCTTGTTTTTACCACCTGTTCTGGCCAGGCTGCTAAACATTCGCATTTATGTTTTTAATTTTACTTTTTAAATTTTTTAATAAGTGTTCCATGACTTTGACATGAGATTTTTGCTCACTTTTCAAAACACTTGACACCGGGATGAATTGAATCGCGAAACGTTGTGCGAGTTTTGTGTTTGTTTGCGCAATTTTTGTAGGCATTATTCTTTTTAAATCCTTCAATTGCTTGCTAAGATAATCCACCACGAAATCATTGGCTCGTATGAGTTCACAATAATCAAATGAAACACACAACGGACCAAAAACTCCACTTACACAAAGTACAGAAAATTATTAAACGAACAAAGCAAGCCAAGATCAAAAAAATCAAAATAAACTAACCATTTGTAAAAGCCGCGCATTAAAGCTTTAATTCATTATTAATGTTAAGTAGAGATTTATTTTTAAATCCTTGTAGCTGCAGATATTCTAAAATGTTTCTGGTAGCCTATTAAAACGTACCAGAAAATAATATTTAACAATGTGTTTCAACAAATTTATTTTTAATCATTATTGGTATGAAGCTGATTTTCTCTTTTTTTAGCAGGGTAAGTTTTTGTATCTTTAATTTCTTACCCGAGTAGCTGTCATTACAAATACGTTGTTCAGTACGGCATCCAATAATAATGACACAATTTGCTATTCAAAATCTTAATTTTTGTTTAAATGTCATTTGACGATTTTAAATTTTTACTTACGAAAAGAACTTCAATAATTTCGTTTTTCATTTTTTTTTAATGTAGCAATTTCTTTTTAGCTGCTCTATAGTAAGTTTCTATGGTATACAAGGTTGACTTCATCTACGAATTATAAATAACAATTTTGTTTACTTTCTTTAGTTTTTTCTTTAAATATTTACGTAAAACTTGTTCTTAGTTTCAGGATTAAAGTCACAACACGAACATCAAATGCTCAATTCTTATCAATTTCAACTCCTAAATACTTAATGCTTCTTCCTTGTTGAATTTCTTTGCACAGTGCATCATAGACCGTGTTATAGCAATTTTTTGTGTGGATCATAACTTCTAACTTAATTTGTAATTTTGATTTAGACACAATAAGTTTTTTATTTTCTTCGCTTATACAAAGGTAATTTTTTAAGCACCAATTTTGAATTTCATCCATTCTTTTTTTGCATATTCTGTGACAATTTATCAATAGGGCATTGACACGACGTAGTATTATTGTGTAACTCTATGGTGGAGCCAGTCACTGGGTTAGCTGCAAGGAGCACTGGAGGAAGCAAGGAAGATCGTCTTATTGAAGCCAATGCTATTAGACTGAATGTCTTAAGCCTATAATGCGCAATTTTTGTTGCTGGAGAAAGTAACGTTCTTTTAGGCCTAGAAATCCGCTCTCAAATCACTGTCTTGACTAGAAGTGCCGTTGTTTTCCGTTACATTTTAATCTAGTGCACCTTGTAGCTATTACCTCCAAATGTGTCTCGTAGCCAAAATGACGTCACATGACGCTCCTCTATTGTATCTTCCACAGTACGGCAGACCACATCATTTGCAAACAAAACTGGACTCTGTTTGTTCCCGATCCTGAAGAATTACTGAGGCTCCACCGTTCAGACCCGGTGTTTATGTGAAATCCAAATTTTTGAAGGCGGGCGGAGGGGGGGGGGGACCCACCCCAAACCCGGACGCAATAGTCAGTATTGTGCAGTGACTGGCGATTCCGCCTAGCAAGGGCTTAGCTCTCGTAGTAGCCAAGCCTACCATAAATCACCTAGTAAGAACACGTGGGCTGCTAATATTAATTCGATTTTTAAAAAAAAGGGGGGGGGGGGAGGGGTGAACCGTAACAAAGTTATAATTCCTTTTGCGAATCTTACTTTTGTCCAGGGATGATGTTTGGGCCCAATGCAATCGCGAAAAATTCAGCGTTTACACGATTATTCCCGAAAGCGATCAGGGTTCGGTCTAGCCCAGTGCTTTTTAACCTTTTTGAACCGCGGTACCCATCGAATTTTTTGCGGACCCGATGTCACACCTGTCTCAAAGTCGAACACCTTTTTTGTTCGAGTGAAAAGTGCACTGTTCACCATCCCCCACTTCAAATGCACATGCCACTGCCACTGCACATGGACCCTGTGAACCCAATCCAACACAACACATCCTTAAGTTTGCAAATTTTGTTTACTTATCTGATTTAATCCCTGTTGGCTTTCCTGCATGACTCAGTTTTGCGACATTAGTTCAAACGTATGTAAATATTGCCAACACAGCCATTTTCTTGTTTTTTTTTTTTTCGTGCGAGGTGATTTTGCGACATTAACTCTAATCTGTGTAAATGTTGCAAACGCTATTCTCAACGGGTCGCACGACATACCGGAAGGATTTATGTCCTTTTAAGTAATAAATTAGTTCAGTTACGTTTAAGTTTAATTTGCAGTTCACTTGACACTTACTGTTAACAGTTACATTACAAAACTCGCAATACACAACACAGTTAAATAGATGTGGGTATTGCAGCATGCGTACTGATGTTAATTTTAATGAGCTTTTCGATTCCGTTCAATGCAACAAATTGCTTAATATCAGGTTTGATTGAACAAAGCTGCAATCTTAAATCAGGTTTAGCGTCCAGACAGTTTTTGCATTTTGTTATGGTCGTAACATATTAGGGGAAAACCAGATTTGCACAGATAAATATGTCATTACAGACGGAAGGAGAACTTTTATTGTTCTTTCAGGAAGTGCCGAAAGTTCATTTGGGAACTCTGCCCAGAACTCAATAGTTCCAGTGCACGTTTCAAATTTTTCTATTAGGTCAGCAACACATTTAAGATAGTGGCTATCTACTCTGTTGCAAGGCACCCTTTAACCAACGTCGCGGCACGCAAGGTTCCGCACCGCGGAACACCGGTTAAAAGGCGCTGGTCTAGCCTTAACGCAATGCATTTATTATCATTTTGTTCAGGAATCTAAGTTTATTAGTTTACTACTTTATTTAGTTTGCTTTATGTATGAAGCTTTTAGTTAATTTTGGTGCAGAAAAACCACGATTTAAGGAGATTACAAACAAAAACGTCAAGTGCCGTAATAAAGGGGATATATGATTGAATTTTTACTTGTTAAAATGAACACGGATAAAAATTGATGATTTTTAATTGAAATAATAAAATGTATAATTGAGAAAATTCCATCTGTTTAGGTGCTGTTGTGCTTTACGTTTTAAATATATGACTGGTAAAGCACAACAGCACCTAAACAGATGGAATTTTCTCAATTGTACATTTTATTATTTCAATTAAAAATCATCAAGTTTTATCCGTGTTCATTTTAACAAGTGAAAATTCAATCATATATCCCCCTTTTTTACGGCACACTTGACGTTTTTATTTGTAATCCGTGTACCTTTTCTACAGCTATGGCGTTGCGCTACAAAGCTTTATGCATGCAGTCGATTGTCGAACTTTTAGTCGATCTCTAGCAGAAAAATTACGATCTCAAATGCTTTACGGTAAGAAATCGTGAAATAACCTAGTCAACTAGGTAATTACTATTTCCGACTTTAAAGCATTTTAAAGGGATGGGCCATAACTTTGCCAGGGCTATTAAGGCTATTGACGGTAGATTTTGGCTGCCGATAACGAGTATACGTTAAACCTTTTCATGCGTTCGACCTAATTTTGCAGCAAAGTTGATTCGCACGGGGAAATGAACAGGAAGCCAGCATCTTTAAAGCCAAATATTTTCTGTCTCTTGTTGGTGCTCTATTCATCGAAGTGAAAATCGTACCTAACGCCGCGGTTTTGTTATGTTCATCTCTAACGGTGGGGATATCCAATTGAGGGTTAACGTTAACCTTTTGGCTAAACTCGGTAATAAGGAAAAATGGTGATATCCATCACGAAATAATTTGAGGGCTAAGCAATATTTAGCCTGAAGGTCGAGGACTAACTTAGCACTGAGGGGTTAGCCCCGAGCTGTAAAAAGCGGTGATATCCATCTAGTATTAGCGTTATTCCTGAGTTTTAATAACACATTAACAGGGATAATTTTGCCTGAAGGTCGAAGTCTAAGGAGTAAATTCGAGCTAACAAAACCCCAACTTAGTCCAACATGGATATCACCAACTTTTTTCTCCAGTCTACTAATTCCCAGGTCGAGGGTTAAGTTAGTCCGGGGCTAGTTTAGACCTCAACTGGATATCCCTTTGTATGTACCGTTAGGATACAAAAGTAAAAAAAGATGTCTCCAAGGAAAGTTCAATTTTTCCCTCTAAAATTGCAACTCTTCATCGTGTTTAACGTCGTTTTAACCAAACGGTGCGAGGGTGGACATTGCCAGATTATGATTATGTGTGTTGGTTACTTCATCTAGAATAATCGACATGGAAACGTTAGTGGGGGTACTTAGAAGCTCGCTTGTCATCAACTTCGATCTCCAAAGCAACCCCATAGAGTAGGAAGTTGGCTTCTCTGCAGTGCTTGAATGCACGCCTCATTAGCTATTGTGTTCTTCTTCAATTCAATACTGTATCGCAACATTCAATATTTTTAGTGCAGCGTAAATTTAATACCCATAGTGTTTTGTGAACTGTTACGAAATTGAAAACAAAAACATATTTACAGTGCTACGATAATTGATTTAATTGTAAGCTTTTGATCTAGGACGTAAGAAGTAGGTTGAAGGTACATGCATCCATGTTGGCTTTCCTGTATGACTCAGTTTTACGACATTAGTTCAAACGTATGTAAATGTTGCCAACACATTCATTTTCTTGTTTTTTTTTTCGTGCGAGATGATTTTGCGACATTAACTCTAATCTGTGTAAATGTTGCAAACGCTAGTCTCAACGGGCCGCACGACATACCGGAAGGATTTTATGTCCCTTAAAATATTTTTACTGTAATCTAAGCTCGAAATTATCGCCGTACGTACAATATTTAGTAGAGAAGTATGCCGATCACCAGACTCACAAGCAATGCGCCAGTATCGTGCACCAGCATCGATTGTGACATCATCAAAGACGAACCTAGTATACGGCTTGTTATTAATTCGACGATATACTGTGTGTCAGTGACAATTCGTCGTCCTTACGATCTTTTACTTTCAAACGAATCAGTTATGATTAGTTATTATTATGACTATTATTGGCCGAGAGATCGAAGCGAGGCCTTAACATTCAACTGAATTTGGATTTTATGCGTCTGTTTGCCCGTTTGTTTCTGTTCAGTACACAATACGGTCCGAAGTTTTGTTATGATTTGGTTCAAATTTACTGATTCCTACCTCAAATATTTTAGGGGTGGGGAAGGGTGGGGGGCGAAATCCGGCGTAGAGCTCTGAGCAGAAATCATATAGGAATCTCCCATATGGATTTTAAAAAATGAACTAGGGTGGTACAGCATCCGCCGTGTTATCGTACGTTGCGATAGCCGCATATATGATCGAAGTCCTGACTCCAGCAAAACTGAAAAAAATTAATAACTCCGTTCTTACTCAATATTTTTTGACGAAACTTGGCCAGATAGTAGATACGCATGGAAAGTATATTTATACCAAAAATTATGCAATTCTGTGCAAGAGTAAAAGTAGGGAGCAACACGTAAACTTGAAAACTGTTCACTTGTTGTTGTTCGTGTGCTTGTGTGCCACCGTCTTAGAAAACACTACTGCACCTGCATAAAATCTGAAACATGATTTAAACCAGAAATTTTCTTGGTCTTCATCCTCAAGGAGACCACTATTTCAATTGGTCGAAGCATTCCAGAGTTTTGAGACCCTGAACGATCAGTTTGATTGTTTTACGTTGTTAACCATTGTAATTAGGGAACAATGCCAATTAGCAAACGACAGGTCCATTCTTCGTAGACATGTTATGTTTTTGCTAAACAGTTGATTATTGGTGGGTAAAATTAATAAATTCTTGCTTCAGCTAAACGCATATAGTTTTATAGTTTACTACCATTTGAACTCTTAAACAAACGTGAGTGACATACTAAAATCAACATTACAATAAAAAATAGGCAGGTTGATGTGTATATGAAAGTTACATTAAGTAGCATTTGAGTGTGTTGGATATTATGGATGCATACTTACTATGGATGAATGGATAATACATTTTTAGAGCACATACAAGCATCTATTTTGCTTCGTGCCTTGGTTGTGTACAAACCTTGTATATATACACTCTGAATAAATATTACTATTACTATTATTATTATTATTATTATTATTATTATTATTATTATTATTATTATTAATTAACAATAATGAAGGGGGGTGTAGTGACAAATGTGTAAAACTAGAGAAAAAACATTCAACTAAATATTTAGGAATTGAAATTGATAGACATTGGAACTTCAAACAACACATTGTTGGGTTAACTAAAAAACTAAGACAAATAATACCAAAAATCTATCAAATTAGAAATATATTGAATCATAAGCAAAGGAAAACTACATATGAAGCATGGATAAGTAGTAATATTAGATATGGACTAGAAATATATGGACATGCACCAGAATATTTAATAAATAAATTGCAAAAAATACAAAATAAACTAGTAAAAGTGATGTTCGCTGATAAATCGACAAATACAAAAAAAAACACATTGACATTGTTTAAAGAAAACAAAATAATGAAAATAAAGGAGTTAAGAAACTTTGTTATCTTAACAAAAAATTATTTTAGTAATAAATACAAGAAACCAACTAATACATTAAAAAGAACAAGAGGAATAAATGAGACATTCAAGATTCCAACATGGATAAATCAATATGGAAAGAGGAGAAAGGAATGGTATATTCCAAAATTATATAATGACCTACCAGAGAATATGCTACATTATTTAACACTAAAAGAATTTAAAAAGGATCTACTATCGAAAATATTATCAAATGAATTCATTGTAACATAAAAAATGTTCAAAATATATAGATTATAAGCTTTTGTCCTTGATTGCGACCACAATGGTCGAGCTTCCTATAAATAATAAGAATAGTACAATAATGAGTGAAAATGATTAGGTGTCATACTCACACAAGTTGCATTATTTGTAACTTCGAGGATTACATTGTATTAGTAATTTGAAATAAAGGTATTATTATTATTATTATTATTATTATTATTAGTAGTAGTAGTAGTAGTAGTAGTGGTATACATGTTTCCCAAAAACAAAAACAAAATTACTAGAAAAAGAATTAAGGGGAGAACTTCAGAACTGCTTCTCAAATTATTGGTTTTTAAGTACTTTGTAACCACATATTTACTATTTTTGTAACGTCATATTAATATATTTTGCAATGATATTCTCATATGTTTTATTTGTAACTGTAATTAGTTTGTAACTGTAATTAGTTTGTAACTGTATTTAGTACATTGTTTTGATGTTCTTGGGGGCATATGTGTAACGACACAAATTACTTTATTATTTTTTAAATGTAATTTACACTGAATAATTTTATTTTGCTTACTTTTGTATCGCCAATCTTTCCATTTATTTTGAGTAACTTTAGACGTACACAAGTGCTTTTAGTTCTTCACGTGAAATTTTCCTTATCCATAATAAAAAATTATTAAAAAAAAAGTCGTAGTAGTAGTCATATTAGCAGTAGCATTACGTTATTTATGCTGTACGTGCTTTCAAAAGAAACTTAAATAATTTTTTGTTTTGATTTGATTTCGTTACTAATAAAGGACTCAACCACCATTTTATCTTGTCAGCTATCCTAATTAAGAAAGCAATTTTAGCAACACTTTTTAAATAGTTGTATTTTGGCTGAATGCGCCAACGCACATCTCTACTCCTTGAAGTGAACGATTATTGGGGACGAGGCCTCCCTCCCTAGGAATTTTAAAATATGAACTTCTTTTCTTTGTTTTCATTGCTATTAAAAGGTTACTCAAGCCCTTAATATTTTAACCATCAGCCCAAGGATAGTCTTCACTTGTGGAAACCAACAACAATTACTTTAATTAGTTTGCTTGTTATGGGACGTTAAAGAAACGTCATCTTGCGCCCAAAACAGGAAGGAAAAAACGACTCCTTTTTTTTTATAAGGTTTTTCTAAACTTTTCAATATTCGCCAGTGTCAAAAAAAAAGGAAAGAAAATAATCAGATTACCGTCCTTTGCAACTGCTTATTTGTCTCGAGATGGAGAAGTACAGTTTCCTAAGATCGTTTACGTTCGGACAAATATTCGGTAATTCTTATATTTTGATTTTTTTCATAATTTTGATATGTGAGAATCAAATTTCTAAAGCCATTTAGTCCCTACCCAATAATTTTTGATCTTATACCTACAAAAAAGGCATAGAACACGTTCTAACAGATGATCAAAAAATATTGGTAAGGGACAAAATGGCTTTAGAAATTCGATTCTCAAATATCAAAATCAATCGGACATGAGCGAGTAAGTAAACAATCTCATCAAACATTTGGGTAAATTAATAAAAAAATTACTGCGCGTCAACTGAAAGACTTAACACGTAAAAACGACATTTAAAGCAAGGACGTCACCAGCGCTTCCACTTATAGGGAAAATTGGACAAATTGGGGAATTCTTCGTTTTATTCAAGTTGCGGTTTTGTTCACTGACTCACAATCTTCTCTCCATTCAGACCTACTTTCTCGAAACTTCCCGGAAGTTCGAAACTTTCCGTATCCTTTAACTTTCTCGAAACTTCCCGTATCTTTTACTCCCAACAAACGCTTGCTTATATTTTTAACTCATACCCAACCCCATTCACAGTGTGGTGAGTGTTTATTTGTCGTCATTGCTATAGCTTATTAAGGCTAAAATTACGAAAATTGTGGCAGTACTAATTTTTACAGTTCCATCCTTAACTTCACTTGTAGCAGGAATTGCAGGAGGACTAGTTCTAATAAGATAAGTAGTCGTTTAAAATTTATTTTCAGTATGCGTCAATATTTGGCATTCCATTGCTATTTAAATGAGCCCGTAATTTTTGTTAAATTAGGAAATGTTAAAATTAGTGGTGTAATGAAAGGAAATTTAATAAGGAAAGTAAAAAGAAGGACATTTTTTTTGGCACAGAGGAAAAAAAAAAGAGAAATTTTGTCTTTACTCGGAGAAATTCTGTAAGTGAGGAGTGGAAACAATGGACGTCACGTCTTATTATCAGTGGACTGACGACCGCTGATTCAACGAATTCCCTAATCGTATGAGTCATCAAGGCTTTTTTTTTTTTTAACCTTAACCAACACCCTAAGCTAAATAAAAACAAGCAGAAATCTGAAAATTGTTTCAACAACTTGCGAAATCGCACGCAACAAGTGGTATAGGCCTAAAGGTAACAAACGATTATTTTTGATAAATTTCTCGACGAAAACACTCAAAACCCTTACCCATTTCGTCGATGAGAGGGGCCATCCTGAGCGTCACTCCCACCAGGATGAAACTCATGGTGAGGAGAAGAACGGCCGTCACAACGATGGTCCACTTGACCTTTTTCGGGAGGGGGTCATCGCTTTCGCGACGGGTCCTGCCCCTTGAAGAGGCGGCGGCGTCAATCTCGCCCCCGCTAACACGGGTATGTTGGGCCGATTTCGAACGCGTGGTTCGGCCGCCAGTAGGCCTACCGCTACTGCTAGGCTGAGGCTGGAGGGCTACCCGCTCGGGTTCATCGGCTTCTCCGGCACTGTCGTCCGTGGCGCACGGGGTGAGGGGATCCTCCGGAGAACGGGGGTTCATAACGCCGGAATCCAACCCCTGTATCTAATTAAAAATCTCAGATCGGGCAACGGTCCAAAAGTCAGAAGATGAGAGATGGTGAGAAGGCGGCTGAGGTCTGGGCATCTTTCGACCCCGAATTTCCCGAACGTGTTGCCGTGGGAAGTCTCGTGCTAGATAGCGTGCGTGCGTTTGGGTCGTACGAGTCAGTGATACGGGTTGTGAGGGGGGAGGTAAAAGCGGCAAAAAAACGTAAGGCCTCGGCGTCTGCGTACGAGAACGCACGCGACTCAAAGCACGCTGCCGCACACGATTAGTTGCGTCACTGCGCATGCTCAGTCGCGGGTTCGATCCCTTTCCCCATGTCCGACACCTGTCTCCGCGTTGAATCGACGTCACTTCCGTTTGGCAACGAGAAAGAGCGCGAACGCGAACGGCGGGCTCCGAGTTGGGTCGATCCGCGCTGCCGGCTGCAACAACACGATTGCGGGGGTTGAAAGGAACTTCGCCGGCATCAGCCGTCTATTTGAAAGATACCGTACGTCGATGAGGGAGGGCGCCTTGCCAGTTTGTGGAATGACTTTAGCGGGGGATTTGAATTCTGCCTTAAGCCTCCCATCTCGGATCACAGAAGATCCATACATTATCTGAGCTTTACGCTGCGAAATTCGATAATAACATGTGACACATGGAGGTGGATGAACGCACGCATGCAGTGAAAGTTCGACCTGGGCTGGAGGGACTCGTTTTTATCGCCAACCTCGGAAGTTGTGGATTTTTTTCTAGCTCCTTCCACTCTATTTTGGCAGATTCAAACTAACTTTGACAATATTCAGGAATAAAAATGAAAAGCTAGGAGACCTTTCAAAGATCTGATAAAAGTTCAGACTAAATCAGGTTGAAAAATGGAAAGGCTTTCGGAAATCTTTCTTAATTTGTCAATTTCAGGTCAGGATTGCTTTCATGATTTGGTTATTTTCAAGATGCTGTGGAAGGTGTTTTTTTTTTTTAGATGTATCTTGTTAGTGCTTGATTTTGTATATTTTATTAGGCCTACTATGTTTTTTCTATTTGGTTTTGCTCAGAATTTTATTTTATTTATTGTTTACATATTATTTGTTTGGCGGGCCCCCCCCAGTCATTTATTGAATTTTGTGTCTGACTAAGGAAAGTTAATTTATGTTGATGTTGTTTAAATAGGGTGAATTATTATGATTATTATTATTTTGTTGTTAGAATAACATTTATTTATTTATTTATTTAACTGACTTATTTAATTATATTTCGTTATCGTTTTTAAATTTGTCATAAATAACTCATTTTCTACTGTACTTTTGCCTGCGTTCAGTTTCGTGTTAGAAAGCGTTATACGACCTGGCTTTCCCGCACTACACTCCGTTGCTTGACAACCAGTTCGGAGCAGGGAGCCAGTGATTATACGCGTAGGTGCACATGGACGGTCAATAGTTTATGTTGATATCGCATTGAGTTACTGTGTTAGCTCCTTAGTTAAGAGCCAAAAAATAAATCGGTATCAACATGAACTATTGACTTTCCTCGTACACCTCCGCGTATAATCACTGGCTCCCAATTGGTTGCCAAGCAACGGAGTGTAGTGCAGGCAAGCCATGCCGTATACCTCTTTCTAACACGAAACCGAACGCAGGCAAAATAAATCAAGTACGGCATAAAATAAGTTATTTATGCAAAAAATTAATAACGTAACGAAATAAAATTAATTAAGTGAGTTAAATAAATAAATAAATGTTTTACTTATGAAAAAAAATAATTCACTGTATTTAAACAACATACACATAAATTAACTTCCTTAGTCAGACACATAATTCAATAAACGACTGGGAAAAAACAAATAATATGTATAAAATTAATAAAATACATTTCTGAGTAAAGTCAAATAGAAAAATAATATAGTAGGCATAATCAAATATACAAAATCAAAACATATACATCTCCGCGTATAATCACTGGCTCCCAGTAGGCCTTAGTGGTGGCCGAACTGCACGACGGAGTGTAGTGCAGGCAAGCCACGTTATACACCTCTTTCTAACTGGAAACCGAACGCAGGTAAAATAAATCAAGTACGGTAGAATATAAGTTATTTACGAAAATTTAATAATGACAACGAAATAAAATTAATTCAGTGAGTTAAATCGGTTTTTCTGATGTGTATTTACTTTAAAAATGTGTATTTATGTGTAAATTGTGTCGAAATAAAATCACAGAACTTCAAACTTACAAGCGGAAAGATTACTGTGTGGAAATGTTTTGAAAGTTCTTAACGACGGAAGCGGCAATATTGTCATATCATGCTTCTAAAAACCAAAACTGGTCTTACCAATACGAAGACTCTAATTGTAGGTGACTTCAACGAGACGCCTTCCAACGCACAAAAAATTTTTAAGAACTTAACTATAGCTCCAAATATTAAATTGACAAAATAGGCGCGCATACAAATTGGTTCTTCAAGATGAAATTTGTTCGAAACGGTGAAATCCGTAGTTACATTTTGACACTAGTTTTAAGCAAGCTGAACTATAGGTAAACAAATAAATTAAGGTCATTACTCCTCTCTGCGTATATATCTAGCCATTGTGGCTGAGCCCTGAAAAAGAGTCAATTGTCGGTGACTATAGTCTGTTCCACATTATGTTTTCAGAAAACTGACTGCATGATGCCACGTTTTCTTCCACTAACGACTGCAAAATCATGTAAATATCGCACTCGGAGACTCTAACAGTAACTGTGGAGAGCCTACAAGTGTGATATCAACACGTTTTGCACTTATAGTGCAAGAAAACGTGGCATCATGCAGTCAGTTTCCTGCAGACATAATGTGGAACAGATTATAGAAAGGAAGCAAAAGGAAAATATATAAATACGGGTGCAAACCTATTTCCGTAGCCTTCTGGATTTAAACGACAGACTGCCTGCGTGGAGAATTGTAAGCATCACCTTTGAAATCAAATGCCGAAATCCTACCGCTGATCCATACTGACACAGCCTTTTGCGTCTGTATTTATTTAACACTTCTCGAGCCCATTTGGCTTTCCGTCCTGTTTAATCCCTGATTTCACGCAGGTGAAATCACATTTTTCACATTTTTCACATTTTATGTGTTCTTTTTCGGTTTCACTGGTGTGTGGCCGGCCCTCTTGGGTAAGCAGCTGCCAACAAACAAACAAAAATCGCATATATATTACACCTAAGAAATCCGCTCATGGATGACTAAAAACCAACGGTTGTTTACCTCCATGTGGTCCTTGCGTCTAACTCGACGACTGGTTCCGGATGCTAGCTCCGTAGTGAATATGGCTTTTTTTTTCCTATTGCTAGAATGTAGAATGTAATTTTTTTTATATATTCATCAACATTTTTTAGATTCATCATTAGAAAGCGTCTCACACCGAAAATTTGATCCAAAATTATTATTTAAAAAAATAAATCCAGTGCCCCAGTGGGATAATTAATAAATAAATAGACAGTGCAGGATGTGGCCATAGCGATTAAGGCGGTATGCAAGTGATCTGGGGGCGAACTGGGTAGCCAGTTCGTATTCGGCCGGTTATGCCACTCCGACGAAACGTAAGTGCATAAAGGTGGCTTACTGAACTACATTATTTCTAGTGTATGATTTTCGCTGTTGACTAATTTCTAATTTTCCAAAAACCTAAAAATATCAACTTAAGACTATTCAAATTCGAAACGAATCCTACTAAAACCAGTTGAAGGGTTAGGAACTAGTAGCAAAATAATGGGGGTGGATAGGTATACGCGATTCCGAACTGGGCGGGGGGGGGGGCGACTAGCGATTCTCGAGCCCTACGACGCTCGCATACGAAACGTTCTCTGCCTGAACATTTGCTTTTTCCGCTGATGTTCTAAAAACTATATATTCTAAAAACGTGGTTTTGTATTTTAGTTCCTTTTAAGCCCTTGCCATTGCTATTGCTTAGGGCAAGTATAAACAAGACGTAACATTACTCTGAGGAGTATAGTTCTCGAAGGGACTTCATTAGGGAATACTTTTCCAGTTGATGTTAAAATTAAGCAGGTCGAAAAGCCAAATGGGCTCTAGAAGTGTTAAATAAACAGGGATGCAAACCTACGTTGGCCTTTTGGATTTAAAAGGGGCCACCGATTTAAGCTTGTGGTCTCCAGATTTAATCTTAACTGTAGGGAATCCTTCTTCGCTGTAAGAGTCGCACCAGTGTGGAATTCTTTGAGTGATAGCATTGTATCAGCATCATCGCTTGATATTTTACAGAAATTGTTGAAGGGGTGGGTGGCTGATCAAAGGCACACCTTTTCCGTCCCGGTAATTCTCCCTGAAGTTTTCGATCGTTCTCCTTTCCCACCTAAATCATTTTAAAAGCCATCCTAAATTGGCCATTGTTTTGTAATTAGCGAAACTGATTTTATCCATTTAACAATGTATCCTTTGATACCATTCTTTTTTTTGTTTGTTTTACCTTGTTTTTACTGATGTAATTTTAACTGTGTAACATATTATGTAATGCTAATTTACGATAAGTTATTAGCGGTACCCCAGGGAACCCTTTCTTGCCGTTTTGCTAGTTTTAGAAAAGGACGACTTCCTACCAATAAGCCATTCTAACACGGCAGTATGGCTGAGCGGTAGGGCATCGTGCTTTGGTTTCGAAGGTCATGGTTTCAGTACCCCGCTCAGGCAGTCTGACATTTAACTCCAAAAGGCAGCGTAAATAGGTTTACATCCATTTTTGTTCCCAGTTAACGAACAGGTCAGCGTCTTCGAACAAGTAAACTAACTTCTGCCGCCGCTCAGCCATCATGAACACTATGTTAGTTTATGTTGCTCTTCAAGCAGAGGTGCCCTAGGTTCTTTTTACGAGGGAGGGAGTTGGGGGAGCAAACGCATTTTCAGCGATGTTAGGCATTTTGAGACGTGCACGAAACTCATTATTTGTTCACCTTCAGTATGAATTTTTAATAATCGGTTCGCAGAACGAATCTGAGAAATGTTGTTCTGCTACTTTAGACAAACAACAAGCAAAAATGAGTTTTCGGAAAACAATGCTCATTTTACTCTTTCCTAAGGTCTTGGGAGAGGCAAACTCCTTTCATCCCTTGTTCACTAATGGGTGCACCGCTGTCTTCAAGGTGCAACTGTAGAAAAGCAAGAATTAATAAAACGATTAATTTGTGTTTCTGCTGACATTCTAAAAACTATTTCCGCACATGGCTTATTTAACTATGCACAAATTGCTGTAAATCAAAGACCATGCTAGTGGTCCATCCGCCAAGCTCAATTGTCACACTTCACTGTAAGAAAGTAATTATTCAATTTCATCATTGTTGCATGCCTGGCAGGTACTTGATGGGTAATGGGGTACTTGGGTGGGTGACCGCCTGGGAATTTGGCTGTTGCAGACATAGGGCCTTAGGGCTTCGGGCAGATGACCAGGAGTGGTTAACGCTCGTTAAACCCTTTGAAACCCGTTGAGGTACTTGATGTGTGTTAATGTGTTAGTGTGTTAGTGTTTAAGTTAGTTTGTAACATGGGCGTATGGTTTGGCTCAATAAAGAAAACTTAAAACTCAAAACTAACTTTGATACTTTACTAGAGCTGAGCGTACTTCACGGTGGTGATGATCTGGACGCACGCTCGTGTGTCGCGCCAAGTTAGGGAACAATCATCACAACAATCACATCAATTCAATTGTCGAGGTTGTAAACCACTGTAGCGCGACGCCATAGCGTCAGTGTCTAACATCCAGAAGAATTCTGAAGAAGAGTTGGGCACATTTCAGGTACTCGGATAAAAATAATAATGCGGTAGAAAAGCTTAAATTGTGTTGAAATCAAGAGCAATGGCCCACCTGACAAAAATTAACTCGTGTAAGAATGCCAGCTAAGATGCTTTCAATGCAAAATCTGACTCTCAATAACGTTGTAAATGTGATACCAGCTACTAGCAAACTAGCTAGCTTGCATTCTAGTCCGCTCATCCCCATGTTAATTTCCACAGGGTGATTATTCATCGATACCGAGATAACGGGAAGGCGTCCAGCTATGAAAATGGACGAATGGCTGCAGTACGATACGAACTGCGTACCTTTTATGGTTTGGAGCCTATAGGGATATAACGAGGCTGGCATGGGATGGCGCGTAAGTACGAAAATATTGTTACAACCATTGTTAGTATTGTCGGCATCGTCTCTCATTGGACGGCCAACGTTCATGCAATAACAACGTGTATACTGACGTGCGTGCCTAGACACACACTCTAGTGTAGGACGATAAATCTAAACAACGTTACC
This sequence comes from Lithobius niger, assembly GCA_023313725.1. Taxonomy (NCBI): domain Eukaryota; kingdom Metazoa; phylum Arthropoda; class Chilopoda; order Lithobiomorpha; family Lithobiidae; genus Lithobius; species Lithobius niger. The sequence goes on along the minus strand of JAHWFP010178235.1, from coordinate 54,173 downwards.
AAAGAAATTGTATTCACGTCCAGTTCACGAAAAATAAACCAACTGTAAAAACAAAGCAAAATAAACAAAGCCAAAAACTGGTAAAGAGGCCACTAAGTTGAGAGTGGTTCGGACCTTCAAAGATGTGATATAAACACACCAAAAGTAACGAAATAAAACGAATTACAACTAAATTAAAACCAAACTAAAAACCTATAAAGAGGTGACTAAGTTGAGAATAGTTCGGCCTCTAGGGAAAAGGTAGTAGAAAAGTATTGAAAACCAATTTCTTGTTGACGTGCCGCTTTATTACACATCTGCACGGTAGTGGAGTTGAGTCTAATACACAATTAAAAAAAAAAGGACTGATATCATATCAAAAACCAAAACTGATAAAAGGGGCCGCCAAGTTCCGAATGGTTCGGCCTTTCAAAGGAGTTATACCAACCCACCAAAACATTCGCCAACTTAATCGCACCGAATAATACTTTGGACGTTAAATGAAAACTTGAACATTGCTACCGTAAGTAGCAATGTTCTAGTTTTCATTTAACCTTCGAACTATTAAGCGGTGCGATTAACTTGGCGAATGTTTTGGTGTGTTGATATCACTCCTTTGAAGGGCCGAACCATTCGGAACTTGGCGGCCCCTTTTACCAGTTTTGGTTTTTGATATGATAAATACCTACGCGGCGAAATGGCTTGTAAATTGTTGAAAATGGGCAGTCTTTGTGCCCTGACAAGCAATAGTAGTATTTGAATCAAGTGTATAAACTCTTTTAATGTGATAAAAGTTCGTGGAGATCGTTGATTTCAGCTGATCACTGGCTACTGACTACTGTATATTGGCTACTGACTAATTCCGCTTATTTTAAATAATTTATGCGGCAGATATAATTTTGGTATTCGAGAGACTTTAAACTCCAATATGTGCCTTTTATATTTTGACGATTGGGAGACATCAGCTACAAAGATTGCAAGCATTTGTAATGCATTTTCATGTATGTTGGGAAAACGCCATCTGTGATCAAAAGAATTATAACTCTTTATTAGAACTTTAGATTTCGTGGAAACTGTATGGACGCACACACTTGAAAAGTACCTTTAATTATAAAAAAAAAAAGAGAAACAACAGGCAACTGAGCACAAGTTCATTATCAAATATGCACACACACAAAAAAAACCGCATAAAAAACACAAGCTTAAATTAAAAAAAAAAACTATTAAACTGCTAACTAGGCATTGGCAAAAATAAAATGCAACAAAAGTAAAAAAAAAAAAAAAAAATTATATCAGAAACAAAACAAGCAAGGGAGAAAGAACCTACCAAGTTTCAGCCAGTGACAGTAGTAATATTATAATAAAAATGGGTGCCACCAAGTTTTCTACATCGTGTACCAAGCCTCACCCACGTACTGACGGAAAAGTGGTCCCCAAAGAGGTTGTTGTGCAACTCCTCCCTCCAGCGACGAAGAAAACCGATTGAACTGCTAACTGTGGACTGGCAAAAATAAGATGACACCAAACAAACAAACAAAAAATGCCAAATAAGTGATATCTAAAACAAAACCCACAAGAGTAAAAGAACCCGCCAACTTTCAGGCAATCAAAGTAGTGATATCAGATCAAAAATGGCTGCCACTATGTCGTTATATAGTGTACCAACCCTAACTGAAAAGTGTTCTCCTTAGAAAGTAGTGATACCACCCCCGCCAACGAACAACCGCCAAGCTAATCCCACCGACTATTACTTCACACGTGCTACTTCCTAAGGAAAACAGGTTTCGGTTAAGATCAGCACACCATGTAGCAACTTGGTGGCAGTCATTGTTGTTCTGATATCATTACTTTGATTGGCTGAAACTTGGCGGGTTCTTTCACCCTTGTGGGTTTTGGTTCAGGCTCTGTTAAGGGAAACCTAACAGTGAAAAACCACACTAGAAATAACGCAATACAGTAAACCAACTTTGTGTACTTAGGGGAGGCCTTCCCAGTAAAGAAAACGCGTCCCCCCCCCCCCAATAAACTAAAGAGTTGTTTTATATATGTATGTATAAGTTTTTTTCGGCTATTTACCTCTACCCCGCCGGATTGTATGATTGTGTGGATTTTCGCGGTTTTTTTTTTTGCACTACAAGAGGTCCTCTCTTCTGCCCTGGAATGGCCCTACTGTAGTCAAGGCCCCCATATTTCCAGATGGGCCAATCCGATACTATACACACTTACGTTTCATCAGAGTGGCGTGACCTGGATTGGAACTGGCAACCCAGCCAGCCCCCGGATCACTGCCATTTTAATTACTTTGGACACATCGGTAAAGGCATTGTGTCAATGCATGGTGGCGTTCAAAATCTCATGATGAAATTCCCTGAGTTTTCCAGGTTTGATAATTTTCCCCTGATATTTTTTTCGGACTACAATCTTTTTTTTTCACATTTCGCTCAAATCTCTATAACTACATCGCATCGCTTTGCTAAAAAAAAAAAAAAAACTGCACTGCCGTGACTGGGACCGTTAAAGAGTAGGAATACCGTAATGTGAACAAAACTAGAAATGCACTTAGTAAAACCAGGAGCGCATTAAATATACGTCCTTTATATACACGTCTTATATTTATGCTACCCCTGGTAAAACGTACGACCTATATTACTTAAGCGTAAGGAGTTTTTGCTTTATTAGAAATAAAACAAAGATAGCTTTAACCGAAATAAAGTGATGTGAAGGTTTTTGAAGTAAAAAAAATAAAATACGAATTAGACAATCTTTGTAGAGGAAAAATACTTTCCGAAAAATGTTTAAATTCCGTGAATTTCAGTATATGTCTATCAAATTCCCTAACTTTTCCCTGATTTTTCCAGACTTGATAAATTTTCCTGGTTTTCCCGGTTTTCCAGGTAGAACGACACTCTGCAGTGGTCTACCTGTTTGAACCTTGGTCACGCCTAAAAACAACGAAAATCGTACACTAGAGAAAACGAAGGCTCGCTATGTCATTTCTAGTGTAAAATTGTCGCTGTTTAGCCTATTTTCCTCTTTCGTGCTTATAATACACGCGGTTGATTGCATAATAGTTCTGCTTTAGCCCTTGACTTTGCTGAAAACAAGTAAAAGACAAGGCTGAACAAGATATAAATCATGGAGTTGCTTCTGTAATTTTGTGTGGCCTCTCGAGCCCAGCCACTGATTAAACATGCTGTTAATAACGAAAAGCAAACATCTTGCAGGGAAATTACACCATCCTCTTGATCTTAAAGATAACAAACTCTTTTTGAAGTTGACCACACCTAATTAAGGATAGAAGGCTAAACGCTGCTAGAAACAACAGTCTTAAATTAATGGGAAGTGAAGATCGAACACACTTCTAAAATTCTTAGCATAAAGCAGTCTGTAAGTTAGAAGGCAGGCACTCAAAAATGCTTGTAAAGTGCTGAGCGACTAATTATTGTTTGCATTCATACCAGCGTTTGTAATTTTTTACTTTGGGATCGGAAGAGGAACACGACTCCGTTTAAGAGCAAAATTAATATTTTCTCTGCATATTTTTAAAAATTTGGACACACGCTAGTACGTCGCCGCTAAGTTGATGGGATTTAATTGTCTTCAGATATAAGAAGGCAGCTCACTAGCAGACTGCGTCTGTGAACTGCAACAAGCTTGCAGCTGATTTTAGCTACGGGTGAAAATTCCGCATGCGGGGGAAATCTTTGCAAATTGTTGGAATCAGGCACAGAAGGACACAGTAACAAAGAAAATGTCAACGTTAAACTGTGGGAATGTGAACTTTATGGAGAAAAACTGTTCTCAGTAACGTTGATTTTTGTTACTGGTAACTAATTATCTACCTATTTTGTTTACTTTGCCCGAAATTGCCTTTGATAAGAATGCTGGAAGTGAAACCTTGTGTACCAGCAACCTGAACACGGTTAACAAGATGGCGGCAATGTGAGGTGACTGAAGAGCTCTGCTGTTCTATTTTATGTATTTTTTTTAACATTGTGAACAAGTGGGAAAGTGGCCAAAACAGGGAGGTGGTCTACCTGGAAAACTTGGAAAGCCGGGAATATTCAGGGAATTTATCAAGTCTGGCAATTTCAGGAAAAAATCAGGAAATTTGATAAATATATACTGAAAGTCAGGGGACCTCAACATATTCCGGAAAGACATTTTCATCTATAAAGAATATTTAATTCGGATTTGAATGAATGAAGAAATTTAAAGCGAAAAAACGCATAAGGACTAGGAAGGGTAGGCCTACATTGTATCCACTTACACCTAGCCTATAGATTAAGAATTACATCACCCAATTTCACAATGAATTAATTGTACAACAAGGCAAGACAATGAATATGGTAGGCCTAATACAATTTACAATTTTTCAATCATAAAATATGTGTAAAGAAATGTGTAAAGATTTTATTTTCTTTTTACTTGTAAAACCTTCACTTTATTTCAGTTAAAACTTCATGTCGTATTTGTTTCATTTCTGCTAAAGCAAAAACTTCTTAGGCCTATAAATAATATGGGACATTACATGTTAAGTGAGTTTCTAGTTTTGTTCAGATTATGGCTTTCCTACCCTTAGCGCAGTGTAATTTTTTATTTAGCAAAGTTGTAACCGGCTTACATCGACGGCAACACGCAATCTACGGAGTCAGCACTCCTTAGAGCACCTTGTAGTTAACAGAGCTGTTGTGCGCATGCTGCTAACCACCTCATACACGCGGGAGTTGGCATAGCGCCCAAGAGACGGGTGCTAGAGTGTCCTATTGTTCGACCCAGTTAGAACCGGTTCGCACTGGTTTAGCCGTAATGCTTTGGTTTCGAGGCTAGGACTCGGGCAGCTATATAACAGCCCGAGCTCGGCCATTCACTAGTTGGTGTTTGAGGTTCGGACTGAACGGCCAGAACCTCTTGAGCCCAAAGGGTCGGTTAGAAGGATAAATTCTGGCTGATGCCTAATATGTACTGCTATGTGTACAGTCCCCTAGCTGTGCAGTAAGAAGTAAATTGGAATTGAGCCTTGTCTTGAAACTAATCGTCTACTTCCTTAGCAACCTTACAAAGTAATACGATATAATCATTAAAATTTGAGTGAAATGTAAAAAAAAAATAATTTTTGAGTCCTGTACTTCACCTTCCTTCGACGGAAAAAAAATCAGGGAAAAATGTCAGTATTGGCATGGAAAACCTGGACAAATCAGGGAATTTCGTCATGAGTTTCGAACGCCACCCTGCAAAAATAAAAAATAAAAACTGTTTTGGCCACGTCCTTGTGATGACCCTAACTAGTTAGGGGGTATCTCTACAAGTTTCAGTCTTCCAGCATTACAAATTAATTTTTGATGAACGAAATAAATGAATTTTTACGATATACACGCATATTCACAAGAGTCAGTTTGTGAGGTTGAGAGAGGGGAAATGGCTCTGGTAGTCTAAGAGCTGAATTCACTGAGGTCCTTGGTTGTTATTTCTTGGTCGGAACTGCAAGTTAAAACACACTTAGTTAGAACGGATAAAACTGTACATTTATTAATCAAGAGACAACGACACTCTCCCTCCATATTGGCGTCAAATATCGAAATGTTCATCTGAGGGTGGCTGACAACTTTCCGTAATATATGCAGCAGCCCGGAAGAAACGGTCCCACAACTCTGCAACCCCCTCTTTAAGCTTGAAACAACTATGGAAGAGAAGGAAGTCAAAAGTGGTTCAGTATTGGTAATGGTTTAATAGCTCGCCGGAATTACATTTGCGGGATAACTCTCGATGGGATTCTTGGTTAAAAAGAGTTAGAATTTGGTTCAGTTATTAATCATTTCTAGTGGTTGAGCCAAAATTGGGATTTCTAATCTGAATGGTGAGTCAAGGCGTTACGAGTTCTGAAGTCAGGGCCAGGGTAATCAATCACAGGGTAAATAATTACCAATGTTAAACTTGTTTAAGGTGTAAATAGAAATTAAATAAATACGGATGTAAACCTATTTACGTTGCCTTTTGGACTTAAATGTCAGCCACGACCTTTGAAACCAAAGGTCGGAGTATTGGTTTGGCCATGTCAGTATGGCTGAGTGGTAAAACTACGGCCTTTGGTTTCAAAGGTCGTGGGTTTGATTCCCCACTCAGGCAGTCTGACATTTAAGTCCAAAAGGCAACGTAAATAGGTTTGCATTCGTATTTATTTAACACTTATGGAGCCCAATTGGCTTTCTGTCCCGTTTATAAATAGAAATTAGACAATATCATAGGGGTACCCGAGGTTTATGTGACGTGTGAACGAAAAGCAAAGGTCTTGAGGTGATTTTCGATTATTGGATCCGCTAGTGGTCAGTCCAACAGATGAAGCAAGGGATCAAGCTGGCTAAATTGTTGCGCCGTGAATTTCCAATTGTCGAAGCCAAAATCACCCCAAAATCACCCAAAATCTCCCAAAAGAGGGGGCAACAGGGCATCTCCACCTTGCACTACCTGGACGGTATCGGGGGGGGGGGGGGGGGGGAAGTGAAATATACTGGGCGCTGGCTAAATTACGCCAGTTCATTATGGTGGATATAGTCCTCTCTTGGAATAACAACTTTCTCACAGAAAATCACCATACGGAGGAATGAATCCGCGAAATCTCCCACAACATAACGTTCTCTGCGTTTGGGCACCTAAAACAGACACTGAGGTCCAACACAGGCGTAATCACGGAACTTTGCATTAATTTTATCCAAACTTCCACTCCTGTTCATGAGATGCAGATGAGTTCAGCGTCACTATTTGCACGCGGAACCCCTGACCAAACGGTGATAATGACGGGCGACATGACGACGGAAAACCCTTTAACATTCAGGCAGGAGTAGGTGGGCAACATTTTACAGTTTCTCGCATAGTTCAGTCCTACTTATTCCAGCTTTGGCACCACAAAAGGACCTTCCTCAATCCTTTTGACACACCGACCCCTCCCCCTACCCTTCGCTCTCTACAAAGTTTCATCAGTCCTTCTTATAAAAACTCGGAAGAAACAAAAAAGTCATTAGCAAACTCAAAAACCACAACAAAAACACATTTACTGTGACTACCGGTTGCCGGTGTTTTCGATTCATTAGCAAAAATTCTAAAAGATATAAAAGTTACAACCAAGCGAAAGAGGGCAGACTGGAAAAGTTATTATAAATCTAAGCAAAAACACAAAATTTAAGTTCTAAAATAAACAAGTGTAAACAGCACACAAGAAAGTTAAATGCAAAAAAAAAAAAAAATTAAACAAGGAAAATGACATGACGACACCAAAACATAAAAATGACCACTGATATATACGTCAAGTGATGCGTCTGGATTACACCAAGGCCTATCCAGATCATGCTCGGTAAGGGCTATTCGGCAAAAAAGAGCGATAAAACCACCATGAAACCCCACAAGTTCAATTAATACTAATATCAACCTGAAAAAATAGGCTATCTAAAAAAACCAGCAATAAAAAATCAAAGACAGTCATCATCAACAGTAGGCTAAAACCAACTAAAAAAATAAAGCACATTTCTGACGAGGGTATAGCACAATCTTGATTTCTTCGTCAGTGAACCAATGGAATTCATGTTCATAAGATCATGTATTGAAAAACTATTAAAACAGCCAGGAACAATATAATCTCTGTCTCTGAATAATTTTTTTGTGTGATGTTTCGAAATAGTTTTTTTTTTAATATCACTGAGTATAGTCTCTCAGCTGTTTTATAAATTAAAATTTTTTTCGAATATTTATAAATATCTTTCTTTGAGATCTTGATTGCCTTTTAATAGATTTAAGTGAAACAGAAATGTGATTTAACAGAAATGAAAACACTATTTCATGACGCACGTCCCCTTTATGAAAATGTATACCGCCACGACTTACCATTCTCTAAAACACTATGTTTCTCTATTCTTGTCAACTTTTCATGCACGAGGTCGCCAGTTATTTCTTCTTATCTACTGGATACAGGTAGAATAATTTGGAGAAATTTCTTTGAAGTTCTCAGAAACGAGGAAACCTAAAGCCGTTGGATGCAAATGTCAAACGTTTACAACATAAAACCCTCGCATCCGCCGGATCTGGTTTCCACAGGGGTTCCGACAATCGGATTTCGCTAAAAGGTATGCGTTGGCGGTTTACAACAGAGAGGCAACAAGAAACACGAGATAGAGGCAAATCGGTCGGGCCGCATGAGGATTTAACGGAGTATGTGCTCAACTTATTGCCTAAACTGGTGTTAGGACGAATAAAGAACATTTTTTCCCCCATGTAAGATGTAGCCTAGCCACACAAGAATACTCACGAAAGCTCAAAGCCACCAAGGCAATGCCGTTAAGTTAAACGCCAGTAGCATTGGAAAGCTCTCACGGAAGTTCGGGCGTGACGTAGAATGGAGAGTTTTTGTCCATTTGATATGCAACCCAGCGACACGACAATGCTTACGAAAGCACAAAGCAACTAAGACAATGTCGTGAGATTTAAGTTAAATGCCACAAGCATTGGATAGACCTCAGGGAAATTCTGGCGTACGGGTGAACAAAGAACGTTTTCCCGTTTAAGTTACAGTCTACCCACACCGCACTGCTCATGAAATAGTTCAAAGCAACCAGGGTGATGCCATGAGTTTTATGTTAAATGCCAAGAGCAGTGGACAGTCCTCATGGAAATTCGGGTGTATCAACGAATAAGGAACATGTTTCTGTTTAAGTTGCAGTCTAGCCACACCGCATCAATGATCATGAAAAATCATGAGAAATACTACCCTGGTTTTTCCTCGGCAGTAAAGAGTAGGTCTAGCTTCTTTGCTTGTTTTCTTCCTTTCCAGCATGAATTGGCATTTTTCCAGTTTTCCAAAAAAGAGCTTCCATTCTGAATTGGTGATGCAGACAGTTTATTTATTTATTTATGTATTTATTTATTTATTTATTTTTAAATCTGCTTACTGGCTAGTGTGCTGCATTACTAGATTCGGGAGCAAAAACGAACTCATTCGATGTTTAAGGTAACGCTTGTAACGTTGCTAAGGAAGTAGACGATTAGTTTCAAGACAAGGCTCAATTCCAATTATTTACTTCTTACTGTATAGCTAGGGGACTATACACATAGCATTACATATCAGTTACCAGCCAGAATATATCCTAACTGACCCTCGTAGGCTCCCGAGTTCCAACCTTTCAAACAGAACTCCAACACCAACTAGCGAACCAGTCGGTAATCCTCGTGTTTTATACCCTAGGCGAACAATAGGCGTTGCCTAAGTCTTTACGTCACGTGACTGACTAGCAGGCGCGATCCTGTCCTAACTGGTTGAACAATAAAAATCGCTCGTCACCCGGCTGTTGGGGGTTGTGCCAACTCCCGCATGTGCACAGTAGTTAGCGGCGCTCAACAGCTATGTTATCGGCAAGGTGCACTACAGAGTGCTGTCTCCTTAGGTTGCGTATTGCCGTACATGTAAGCCGTTACATGGCAACAGAACCGAAATCAAAACAAGAACGGAACACGAACAAGCTTTTCTTCTAAGGTTTTAGATACTGTACTGACGGGAGTTCAGTGGTAGTTAATGGCACATTTAATTGCTTAGCTAGTAGAAGTATGACGATGGTTATTTGGTTCCATTGGATTTATTGCGACGGAAGTTGCAATAAAAAGCTCGCCCGACTTACACGCGAAATTACTCTTGCGGTTTTACGTCAGCTATTTGCGGGTTTAAAAACATTAGGGAAAAAGCAAGGAAAATATTAATGACAGAAATTGCAGAAAGACTTATACAATGTTGAATGTAATTTTGGTGTGAGGCTCTACATTTTGGCAGGATTAGAAACCGACAAATTTACAGGGAATTCACTCCACGGTGTTTCAATCAGGAGGAATTTAATAATAAGGCAAAATAACAGTTATTGGTTACCAAGCATGGCAAACAGAGCGTGACACCATGACCACAATGCACGTCATGGCACACATGGGCGCACAGGCCTGTATTAACATATTTTAGACCAGACAGGAACTTCTTGGGAGCTCCTCTGTAAGGACATCCGCCACAGGTCCAGGAACAGTCCACCATACCGGCGCCGAGCAGGGGCCGATGACCTTAGTCTTTGATCAATATGGGCGTTCGCCGGGTCATGGTTTTACGATCAGCGTCCTTTGGGTAACGACGCTGATCGAAAATTCATGGCGGGGTCTACCCTCAAATGCCCGGCGCATCGGCACAGGACGATGGCAGCTCAAACGCCAGTAACGGCTGCCGACACAATATCACAATGCTGTAATGTTTAATCCTAATGAGTATTCATATTATTTTTTTTACCGTTTTTACTTTTGGTAATGTTGAAGAAGACGTGCGGAGCATAGCCTATATACGAAGATATAATCTCTATAGGAGCTCATTTTCAAAAGGGGTTCAAAGGGTTTAACAAGCGTTAACCACTCCTGGTCATCTGCCCGAAGCCCTAAGGCCCTATGTCTGCAACAGCCAGATGAGCCTGAGAGCTCATTTTTACCTTATCGTAACAATTAGTGTTTCTTGTTAATCGGTATTTATTGTAAATCAGCCTTTGTTGTCGTCAAGTATTATTCCCGGCTGTGTCACCGTCCATTGTGAAGCGTGACGTGACCGAAATTATTCCAGCCAGGAATCACCAGGAGAGAGTCATGTTAATTCAAACGATGCGATGGTAATTTAGGTTTCAATTATTCATATTTTTCCAAATTGCGTTCCACGCTCGCTGTGGCTAAACACATAACATCAGAAATCCGACCAAAAACCTGTCCGGACAACAGTGACGGCGCCAGGACTGAATTGTTTGGGGGGCCAGCAGAGGGCACACCTGGAAACAGAGTGGGCCAGGGACTTTTTTTTCAAGGGAGCCGCATTAGGCACTTTTATTCCGTTTAATTTAACTTAAACGTAACGTAAGCTTCAATGCAGTCTAATATTTTTAAAAATTATTACAAAGTACTACAAAAATAAATAAATTTATAAATTTAAATAAATTTAAAAAATGAAAGCTCGGTTTATTCTTTGATGTCAAGTTTAGCCTGCAGTTTTTTCCTATTTTTTTTCTGCTGGTGACCTGAGTGTTGGGGTCAGGAGGGGTCGGCGGTGGGGAGGAGGGCATGATATATTTAGGGGGGGGGGGGAATCATAGCCCACCCTGGCCCACCCCTAGTGCCATCACCGCCGGACAATCAAAACCTATCCGTCCAAAAAAGTGATTCGGCTGACGCCTGAGATCTGAATCACCACTTCGCACGTCGTCTTCAACATTTCCATTTTTTTTACCGTTTTTACTTATGAATGTGGTAAGTTAACAACTGGTGTGCGTGCGTACGTAGTATTACTGTGTAATGGATACACAATACCACTGAAAAATGGTAAAAAGCTACTCGTCATGTATCACCAGTGAGATGATAAACGTTAAAGAGACGACTTGAATGAAGAATACTGACCATACATACGAAACATCACCATCTAACTCTGAATGAAAATAAGGCAAGTTTTAATTATAAGTAAAGCCTACAAACACCAATACATATACTAAACTAGTTACATAGCTTGAAAACACATGAGGCAAAGTGGCCTCATTGCTAGCACGACTATATACCTCATATGCCAGAGGCCCAGGGTTCGAACCTGACCTCATCCCAGGTATTTCCGGGCAGAGTCGGACCCTATGATGATTCGTGCTCGTGTCGATTGTGGCGTGTACAAGGTCCTAAGAATTTCCGATTGGACAAACGGATATTTGACTTCGTGAGTGGGCGAGGCAATGAATGACAAAAGTTGCTCCTGACTGGACAATAACTCACGATAACATAAAAACACAGTTTGAATTTAATTTTCAGCACTAATATTTGGTGTATTGTTCACAAAAAAGAGTAAAAAAAAAACATAAAAAAAAACACGGAGTGACCAGCCCTTACCACCTTATCTGGTGGTGGCTATATTGAAAAGTTATTCCGATATACAACCGTCTCCATATGATATTTGGGCTTCTTCACTTAGTAGATTTAATTAATGAAAGACAAGAAATCACTAATGGCAATCCTAAAAGTTACTTTTTGATAAGCCGACAAATCACTAATCTAACCTTAGCAAAGAAGTTGGTATAGCATTAGAAGACTACAAGCTCCAATGTGGCCACCACCACACCACCACAAAAGGTGGAAAAAGGCTGGTTCCTCTGTGTTTTTATGGGTTTTTTTTTTTTTTACTCTATTTTGTGAACAAGGCACCAAATATCAGTGCCGAAAATTAAGATCAAACTGTGTTTTTATGTTCTAGTGAGTTATTGCCCAGTCAGGAAGCAACTTTTATCATTGTTTGCGATTGCGATAACGTAGCAAAAAAATTGTCACTCTTTCCTTCTGGCGTATCAAACCTGAAAAATCTTGAAAACGGGGACTGAACGTCGAAACCCCAGAGTTGTAAATTACAGCACTGCCCAGATTGGGCTGCAAAACTTTCTGGAAAGTAAATACAGCATGGCATTAAATTAAATTTGATAACTCAATAAGTAAACAACAGAACAAGAAGGCGAACGAACATCCAATGTTATAAACATGCAGCAGCGCAAACATAGCAGGAAAAAAAATCAGTTTCCCTTTAGCTATTAGGTTTTTTTTTTTTTTAAATAGGGTAATTTAATTTCGAGCTAGGTTTGGGAAAAAAATTTCAGAATTAAAGAAGGCACACACATTCATATTACGAACACAGGATTTTTCTGAATATCACATACACAAAAAAATGTCATAAAGAAGTTATGTAGACTCAGCAGTTTCACGAAATGCGTGCGAATCCTCCAGAGATTATGTCTATTTATTTCTCCTTTATTGAGCCTTGTGAGTGTATGATTTGTCTCCCTTCTCCATTGTCAATGGCCGAGTGAATTTCGGTCGAATGGAGCCCTGGTCACGGTTGTAACCTTAATAACGGGTTCAGTGAGTTATCTTTATGCCAGTGGAGGATGTGGCCATAGCGATAAAGGCGTAATGCAAGTGATCTGGGAGCGAACTGGGTAGCCGATTCGAATCCGGGTCATGCCACTCCCACGAAACGTAAGTGCATAAAGGTGGCTTACTGAACTACGTTAAGTCTAGTGTATGATTTTCGCTGTTGGCTAATTTCTAATTTTCCTTAATATTATTTCCAGCGATTTATGTCTGTTTATTAATCCTCCAGAGCAGTAGCGTGAGGGCACAGACCACCGAGAGGGCTGGGGGCAACTTTTGCAAAAGGGCACGCTGAGGTTTTTTTCTGAGGACTGTTTTTTTGGCTCGTCAGTCTTTTCTTTTTTTTAACCCTTTTTAAGCTTTCTTTACACTGGTTTATTGGTATAATGAAGTGAATATTTTCTGCCAGTTTTCCATATGATGCAAACTTTATGTGCAGTTTAAGGCGATACTGCATTCGCAGTATTTACAGGGCTTTATACATATTAACAGTAACTTTAAAACAAATCCAGCTTACCTCTCTGAAAGAGCGAAGTTGTGCGAACATAGATGTTCTCTTTAAATTTTATAACGACTTGCCTCGCTCTTTTAGAGACACTTGAACGTGAATGAATTGCGTAAAACGACAGGAGAAGCTACACCTTACTGAAACCAAGGGTTAGGGCCATTACACCTTCAAAAGGGCCTTCCGGAACACGTGGTGGTGAAGGCTGCATCTGTTGAAACCTTCGAGAGACATTTTGATGAACTTTATAACCTTTAGCCACAGCCACCTATACACTAAAGACCGTATCAGCTTTGGCTTCCACATTGCTCCGCTAGAAGGCGCGACAAATACCGACGTGACAAGTTAGCCAAGTGGCGTCATCAGTTGACAGAATTTGGAACCCTCGTCGGTTAATTTGAAATTTCGCCGCTGGGTGTAGAGATGGCAGCACCTAGCAACCTTGCGTTCCTTCTATGTCAATGGTTGATTTTACGCGTCTAATTTGTCCTGATCCGATCCGGCCTTTACTGTAGGTGGCTGTGTTTTAGCAGACTCTTGTTTGCCTGCTGGGTTACATGAGACTTTCTTCTGGCCGTAATTTTTTTTTTATCTTACGTTACGTTATGTTTAACGTTTCATACTGAACTGGAATATCCGGTAAACCCAATTTTGCAATATTTCACAACCTGGAAGCAGGGTTTCACAAGCAGGTCGGAGTTAGAAACGCACACCCCGATACCTGAAAAGGTAACCAAACCTTCCAACTCTTGATGCACACCCAAGGGATCTTTTTTAAATGCGGACATAGGGGGGGGGGGGTTAACGCGATACGATATCACATTTTCTGGATTATTAAACCAAGCCTATATAACAACTATGCTGTCGTTTGCGGGGGTTCTCAGGGAACCCTAACGAAGCATGTTTTTCGTCAATGGATCTAGTTATTTTTTCTTCTTGCGTATGCGTGCGTCATGGTGTGAAATGGAATAAGAACGAATTGTAGGCACTACGACTTGTAACGTTAAATACAAAAGGAAATAGTTTTTTTTTAACAGAAGGTTATCTCACCACGGAGCAGGGTTTGCAGGTTTTTGCCACCAAGTGGTTAAAACCGGTTTTACCATGGTTGTTTTACCATTCGCAAAATATGGTAAAAATCGACTTGGAAGTTAAATTAAAAAAAAAGTGTACCCCACAATAGTCAAATATTGGCAAATTATAAAAGCTCCCTTGAAAACGTCACATCGTTTACTTTGAAAATGCATATTCACTTCTTACACCGTATCATACGCTTATTTTCACAGTAAAAGATATCTTACCAAAACCCCATAAGGGTAAAGGGACCCATCAAGTTTTTGCCATAGAAAGTAGTGATATCAGAGCCAAAAAATGGGTGTCACCAAGTTTGTGGTCCGAACCGTGATCACTCAAGCTTAACTGACAACACCGAGGTGTCAGTTAAGATTGAGTGATCAGGGTTGGAACGGAAAACTTGGTGGCAGCCATTTTGGCTCTGATATCACTACTTTCTAGGGCAAAAACTTGACGGATCCCTTTACCCTTACGGGGTTTTTGTATGATATCACTCCTTTTGGTCATTTTATGGTTTTGCTTTAGTGTAAGTATTGATTGTGAACTCCTTATGAAAATATAACTGTAAATCGTTTCTTGAACAGCCTGAAGAAAATCGTAACTTTGGTATAATTAATGGTCGCTGATTAATTATATTTCCAATAAAGTGTCCGTTGTATTCATTTGATTGTAAAAGAACTGAGCACGATTAAGTTAGTTTCGTTACGTTTAGTTTAGGTTTCTACATTATTTTTCTTTTTTTTTATCCAAGGAGCGGTAACCCTGCACGGATTTCTTCCCCATAAACAGTTTAGTAGACGATGATATACTTTATTTATTTTAGATAAGCTACAATTACAGTGAATCACTTCGATTTAACAATGCAGATGGCGTGTTCCCAACGTTCAAGAAAATAGCATTACAAATGATGACAATGTTTGGATTTAAAACATCCACAAATGTCAAACCATAAAAGGCACCTATTGGAGCCAAACGTACACTGAATGTATCTTCCCGAAAGCATAGTTTTGGCCTGAATACAGGATTCAAAGCCGAGACCTCCACCACATGAGACAGTTGTTTTAACCACTAGGCCATCTTGATCCTCGTTGTTTATTTCCGTTAGCACATTCATTTTTTTTTCTTATACAAAGGATTCAGCGTCCTCAGGAAACTTAATTACGTACGGCTGGAAAAATTCCTATTCTCGAGTTTCAAGCCTATTTTCGACTTTCTTTTATAACTTTCTCCTTTCATGCTTCAACTAACTGTTCACAAAACTTTCCCTACGAGTAAACAGCTCATTATCGAAAAAGCGTCGGTGGTATGTCCGCAAGATAAATAAAAGGCACCGCCGCTTTCGACGCTCTGAAGCGACGAAATGCCAGGACCGAAAGAAAATCTTTCGAATTCCATTGCAGCGCTTTACAAACCAATAGGAATTTTGCTGATCAAACGTTTTGCGCCAGTGATGGTCTGAAAACCCGCACCAAATCCAGTGTGGGGCCATCAACACAGATTCCGGGATGGGATAAAATATACTTCAAAAGGAGCTTTTATTGCCCAATTTACACAGAAGGCATTAATCCACAAAATTTCTAAAAATGAGGTTTTCAATGAGCAATAACATCTTAACGCAGTGGCTCGGGCATGTCCGACGAATATCCGTAAGCCCAGAAAAGGCAGACAAAATCTTGACACAATGCGACGCATTACTGCATGCCAACCACGACAAAATAGCCTCTTGACGTTACTGTTAACAGTACTGCTTGGCAAGAACTTTACAGTAATTAAACAGACGGAATTCCAAAGGGGATCGATAAGGGTTAAACAATTACATATGCAAACATATTTACGTTGCCTTTTGGACTTAAACCAACCATCCATCGAAAATTAGCTGGACATTAAAAAGTGTCCTCGTTGTGAAAATGAGAGGAAATTCTCTACATAATTCCAGTAATTATGACTGTAATCGTGAATAAGTAGGGGCAGCGATTACTTATTCGCAGCCGGTCTTCTGTACATTTCCGCCATTTCCGCCACTTTCGGGCCACTTCCGTTTCATACCTCCGGTTATTTTTTATTCCTTTTAAGTAATTTTTTAGACTCTGATTCTAATGGTAAAAACAGTTTGTCTCTATCTGTCACTCTTCCACAGTTGGTGGATTCATTTATCAGCCTCTTCCGGTCACTTGTGGGCCGCTTCCGTTTCCTACGACTGTTTTTTTTTTATTCCTTTAAAGGCACATAACTCCCTCCGGTATATTTTAACAGTTTCACTCGATACATTACCGGAAATAGCTTTATATAAACTGATTTACCTTTCATTTGCTGGTCTAAGGGTACGATGCAGATGTCAGTAGTGGCCGCGTGAATGTTATTAGGCTTGTTTCAAACGGCTCGGTCCGAGCGGTATATAACTCCTGCCACATCGCTGGCAAGCCGCGGCCCTGGAGGAAGGATAATTAATCCTTCGCTCAAGAGTGCGACTTGGTCGTACGATGTGTCACGTTGCAGTGGCCCCGAAATGAGTATGACTAGTGTCTAAAGCAATGCGCGCTGCGGTCGTTTGAACTATATTTTAGCGTAGGTGACGCAGAGTAAAGCGGCCAGAACGGAGGGATTATGTGCCTTTAAACTAATTTTTGGATGCTGAATCAAATAAGAAAACAGTTTATCTCTAGGTGGTACCATTCCGGAGTTGAAAAAGGCGACGGATGGACTAAGTCCTTGGTATAGTATTCTCATCTTTCACTGTGCTGATCACTAAAACCCAGGTTATCGATTTCCTAGCAAATTTTAAACAAATAATAGTCTGGGAGCCAGAATTTTCAAGTAACCGAGAGGGAAAACATGACGCAACATTCATCTAACATTCCAGGTGGTGTCTTTTGACATACTGAGGTAAGGGCGCGTTTTATGCAACAAAATCTTCTCGCTTGCCGAAAGCTATTTGCTAGGAGAAGACAAACATACAAAAACCCGTTATTTACAAACAGTCAATTGTCAGTTTATCCTAATGAAGTACATCAGTACGTGAACATTTAAAAGCGCGTAACAATTATATCAACCACAGGGAACAAAAAGTAATAATAATAATAATAATAACAATAATAATTTTAAACACTGCTTTAACACCGCCATTTTTCGGTATTTCTAAAATTTTCTTATTCTCGCACAAAGAACCACGTATAGCAGTGATTAGAGATGGTAGAACATATCGCATATCGCAAGAAGAATTCCAGTGTAAACATGGTGCCTATTTTGGGCTGGGTGAATCGAAAACAAACCAGGGAATGCCGACATCAAGCGATAAGGCCGCCATTTTCTACTGTAGTAGAAACTGTTTTCTCTTTGTCGTAAATCGTTGCCGTCACGCCGCGTGCACTTCGTGTCTCGAGCCACGAGGCGATGAACTCCGTATTCTTCGTTGTCGTGGTTACTACGTATAGACAGTTTGCAACATATACGTTCAGTAACAGACGAGATACAAACCGTGAATTATAATTACGGTGTAAAAGCCAGTGAGCGAGAAAATGGTCGTTGTGTTTGAGCGTCGTAAGGGTGCCGGGTTGCAGACAGCTATACTTACCCACATCGGTTATTATCATTTTTTGTTTGTTTCATTTTTCGGCTTCATAATCTCCCTCTAAACAAAATATATCAGCCGAGACCCCTTATTTAAAATTCAGGCTCGTGTTCAAATAATAACGCCATTAATATGGGACATGCACGTATCGGCGCGCAGGACACAATCCATGTTGTAGTGATTTACGGTTTCATGCAAAGATTACAATCAAACGGTTTCGTCGAAATGTGCAACCTGTGCGTGCCAAAGTGCACCAACCCCAGCAATTTACAATGAAAGCCATAATAATAAGCCATCAGTAATGAAAATATCGATCAATACCTCGCAGCACCGTCCTATAGTAATAATAGTGTTGTGCGCGGGCTTCATCAAATATTCTTCTTGATGTGAAATCCCAATTGAATTCGAGCAGTTCGCGATTTGGAGAGTTCGAAGGCGAACAAATATTGTTTTGTAAATTAAATATTGATTTTCTTCAAACCTTATTACTGCTGTACTGCGGGTTGAAATAGGAAAACAACAGATATATTACCGGGATTAAACAAACCTTACTTTCCAAAACTTATCCGGACTGACGCATCGTAGGTTCCAACATAATAACGGACGGAATTGGGGGGGGGGGGGGGGGGGGAATGACTAAGAGTAAATTAGGGCGTCATCAGTTACACTGTCGACAAAATGGAATGGAACGCAGCGATTATTAATCACACAATAAATTAAAGCTGCATAAACATAAATTTAATGAAATATTATTGTTGAAACAGTACATCGGGCACAGGCAGTGCAAACAACCCGTGTTTGCGTTGGAGACAGCGAGGTGGCTCGACTTTTCGGTTGTGTCATCGCATCTTGTTTCTTTGTCCATTTATTTGCTTCCGTAACGCGTCGCTGGATGGCGTCGACAGCTGTTACGATGAGCGGTTTTCCGACTTTGGTTTTTCAGCAGACAAACCACCCTCATGTTTGGAGAAGGTTTGTTAGAAAGCATCCAGTTTGGAGTAGAGTTCAGAATTAATGCTGGCAAAAATGTGAGCGCGCATTACATTCCATCTTGATATTTACTAACGACGCAGCAGATTTTAGCACTTCGGAAACTACTAGTGAGCAGCTCACTCCATCTCTGCATTTTGTTACCTTGATCAACAACATGTCCGACTTTAAATCATTTTCTTTCTTAAAACCACCTCTGGGTGTAACACTATCAATGTACAAAATCTGGTTTAAATATGATGCAGTGGTTATTTCGTGATGCGGATACAATGGTTGTGTTGGAGTGGATTCATCAACGGAGTTCCACTCCAACAAGGCGTAGAAATACACAAATCGTTGCGGTAAATAAACTATCTTCTCTGCTAGCTTAATTGCTTTCCACACGAATTATAAATCGTGGATCCAAAGACAGATCGGAAGCACAGAAAAGCCGTGAACACTCATCGGTTGGTGCATTTTTGCTGAATTTGTGTCCAACAATGGTCTTCAACAATTAATTGAGAACGCGACGCGCGTGGCATAGCCTTAAGCAGGGGCGTAAATTCGTGGTTGGGGCCCTGCCTATGATTCGATCATGCCCCTTCACCCTCCACGGTTGAAGACTTTAAAGACTTATTTAAAGGCTTTTTTTTTTTGCTTTCTACCTCCGGACGGTATGGATATTACTGCACTGTGAATAGTACTTATGGCTTTCGTTATGGGGACCCTGTATCCGTATCTATGTTCACGTCAGTAGTATTACGCAGAGCCGGAGTGGCTAGTGAGGGGCGTGGGTGGGTCGATTTGACGCAGTTTTACGTCACATTTTCTGCCAGTCCGGTCCTGGTAATACCATGCAGGGAGCCATGAATCCGTGTTTGCATTCATGTCAGTTAGTAGTACTGAAAGGTTACTATGGAAGTGGATGATTATTCTCAAGGCACAATGCTCAATCTTAATTCAATCCTTACTGCATAGCTAAGAGTCTGAACAATAGCGTTACGCATTAGGTCTCAGCTGAATTTATCCTTCTGCTGAATCTCGTAGGCTCTAGAGATCTAACCCTTCAGTCAGATCTCCAACACTAACTGACCTTCGGTCGTTCAGCCACCTGATTTTATACCGTGGAGAACAATAGAAGTTGCCTAAGGCTTTACGTTACGTAACTGGCTAGTAGGCGCGATTCGGTCCTAACTGGTTGAACAATAGGACTCGCTCTTCGCCCGGCTGTTGGGACCTGTGCCAACTCCCGTGTGTGCACGGAAGTTAGCAGCGCTCAACAGCTATGTTATCGGCAAGGTGCACTACGGCGTACTGTCTCCGTAGGTTGCGTGTTGCCGTACATGTAAGACGTTACATTTTCTCGGATAACACACGTTAAAAATACGCTATACATAAAGGTTTTAACCTAATAGATAGATGTGGAAAAATATCACTCCAGTAATGATTAATTCAGGCATGTGGCACCTCCGCTTGCAACAGCGTTCCAAGACTGTGAAGCGGCAAAGCAAATTGCTACTGCAAGACACGGTCGACTGAGGCAGAAATCGCGTTTCGCCTCCCGACTCAACGAGCAGGCGGAAAACTGATGGCTTTTAGTGCTGTTCCGATAAATTAAGATTCTTGCAATGTTGAATCAACTGGCCTGTACCTGAGAAACGAAACCGACAGCTTCTCTCCCAGGTGACCTTGTGACGAGAGATGGAATATAAAGCAATAGATACAACATGGCCACAAATGGATACTTGAGAAACAAAATCTCCCAAACCCCTTGCAGTTTTGTTGATTTATGAATGCTAAATCGACAAAGAAGGTACAGAATTCATGTGAAAAATGGGAAACGAACGGGACAGTGGTTAATCTAAAGTTATCATGGATGCAGAAAGACAGGCACCAGCGTCGGATGAGAAACTTCTTGGATATGCTTCGCATCGCACGTCACTAAAGAAAACTTAGCTAGGTCAACATGGAAACGAGGGGAAAACAGCAGCCATTTTTCAGTCAGAAGAAACCGGGCTAGCGTCAGTAAAGAAACAAACGGATTTGCTATTTTTTATGTTTCCTTGACAACGGAATGAATCTTCTTCTGAAAACTTCGCTTTACCTATGGTTGTGTTTTTATGACTTGTTGCTGTTCTTTCCTGGCTTTTAATCATTCATATTTATATTCATATGTGGACTGGCTGAAGCCTTGTCTCCTATCTCTTTAACCCACGCTTCCTCTCCTCCATCCATTTTTCGTCAAAAACTGTATTCGACGAAGAACGGTGGGAGGCGAGAGGCAGGGCTTATTTTGATCCTGGGGATCCGGGACACTTCCAGTTGGGCTCCTCCATAACACCATAATATTTTGTAGGGATCCGAACAAAGCCAACTAGGAGGTCTGGAAGAGCACTACTAGTTCCCCCCAAAGGGGTCCGGGATCAGGACCTGAAGCTGAAGCACTTTACGGTACATCACTGCCGCATTACGCTTCTGGAGTGTACCTCTTTTTTATGTATATTCTCGAGAAATGTAGGTCGCATTATGACACAGAGAGAGGCCATTTGAGTGGGGCCGGGGAAGGGAGGATTCCGAAGCAATTGTCATCTTTGCCCCCTTAATCCGGTCCTGGGAGGGGGGAGAGGCAAAGACATGGAAGACAAAGTATCAGCCAGTGTATATACGAGTATAAATATGAATGATTCAAAGCCAGGAAAGTGCAGCAAGTCATTACAACACAATGATAGGTAATGTGACGTTTCGGAAGAAGAATCATACCGTCGTCAAGCTAGACACAAAAACAAAGCATAAACCAACGTCAGTAAAAGCAGAACAACAACCATTGTATCACCAAGAATCTGTATGTAATGGCTTAGGGGACGAAATCAATCTAGAGGAGGAAGCCCCCACGAAGCATTTCACGAAGTGGTTAGGGAAGGGCGGAGCAGCTATTTATATGGGAAACCGATTGGCCGTGTGGTGTCTGAATTTAGAGCTGCGGCGTTCATTAAGCCATCTGACGTAATCGATCAGATGATCTAAAGCTAGAGTAGTGTGGTTATTTGCGTACTTGGGGGAGGCGGAGGAGGAAGCGGGAGGGGGGGGGGGTGATGGACCACAACGCATAGCGCTTCTAAATTGAGGTGCAGTCGGTAGTGCGGATTATGATGCAAAGTTTTGGTTTCATTAAGACAGTCGACTGTCCCGTATTGCAAAATCATTGTACCTGTAATTTAAAATTAGACTCCTAAGAAGGGGGCCGTACACAAAGAAAACCCCCACAAGAAGGAGGGGGGGGGGGATGATAATAATACCATTTTCAACCAGTTAACAGATTGTTACAGTTTCGGTTTTGGTACGTCACACATAAACTTGTTTTTACCAAGGAAAGAATCAACTTCGAATCGGGGTGAAGAGCAGAAAAAAATTGGTCTAATTTTACAACAAGATTTAAAATTTTCCTGAATTGATCTTCTTCATCGGTAATCAAGAGGAAAAAGGCGACGTTAGTGACGTAATTTTCTGGGGGGGGGGGGGGGGGGGGAGTTGCAAAAGTTGTGACAAAATGGGGGGGGAGGGGGTTAAAAAGGGCAAAATTTGTGTGACCCCATTTGAGTACGGTACCAAACCAAGCATTTATAAGTTGATGATTTCTCTGCTGAAACATCTGGCCGCGCATGATTTACTGGGGCAAGTAATATTTAAAAAATGACGTTTGATAATGGCGAGTCTCAATAAGAAATCCGTTACAGGAGTTGAATAAAATCCCGATGTTTCATAATGTAAACGAGTCGGATATTTAGCTGATTGGTGAAACACGTTCTGTAAGACTTTGTAACTACAGATGGTCTCCTTCAAGCTAACAGATGAACCAGATTTGAAACACTCCATTCCGTTGCCATTTTTAACCCTAAACAGCAAATCCTATAAGCTGAACCAAATGGACCGAGCCTCAAGAAATGCAGAGATGTGGCGAGCGACATTTCCTGCGAATTTAAGTACAAATAATAGAAATGAACTACTGTTTGAACCTTTAACCTTTCAAGCTTTAACCTGTCCGCAACCAAACTGCTGAAAAACATCAACCAGACTTTATAGACAGAGTTACTGCCAGTTTTATCCTAACTTTGATTCAGTAAGGGGATGCGAGATTGAATCGTGTTACCGATGATTTGGAGTTAATGGTCGTTTCATATTGTCATGTCATTAAACGGACTATCGAATGACAATACTTATTAAAAAATACTTTGTCCTTCATCGACGTGCCACGACCATATTTCATGACCGTCTGTCCATTTCGGTCTCCGTTGTTTTGCCTTCCCACGGAGTTTATAAGCCAGCCTGTTAAAGGTACATGCATCCATGTTGGATTTCCCGTACGACTCAGTTTTGGACGTTAGTTCAAACGTATGTCAATGTTGCCAACACATTAATTTTCTTGTTTTTTTTTTCTTTTGTGCGAGATGATTTTGCGACATTAACTTTAACCTTTGTAAATGTTGCAAACGCTACTCAACGGGTCGCACGACATACCGGAAGGATTTATGTCCCTTTAAAACAGCGTTTCAACTGGAATACAACGTGAATGTTACCATCTCGTTATTTGCCAGCTAGAAAAGTCGGATAATTGCTTAATTAAAAGTATGACCTTTTAAGTGTGAACTTAAAGAGTATTATCTGTCGAGATACAATCCTGTTCATTTAAAACTATTCACTTTGGCCTTTGCCCTGTTCAGGGACTTATTTACCCTTGTTGTGGTCGTGAGGCTTACCTTGAAAAACTGCCCACTCACCCTGAAAATGGGGTCGAGGTTGCAGGGCCATCAAACTAAGGTATGATACTGCACAGCTTTATGCCAGGAGGAAGAATAGATAAACTATTATGACTGTTTAAGAAGGAAAACTACACCCTTTTTCTTCTTAGTATAATTAGTAAGAGCAACAGCAGTTCGTCAAATTTGAACAGCAAGAAAAATAATATTTTGCTTGATGATGAGAAGTGCATTGTTGGTTGCAGGGAAGACGCTAAAATCACTTTATTGGGGAGGCGGCAGTGGGTCAGCAATTTTAGCCAGGGGGGGGGGGGGGGCGACCCAAAAAATTATACTTTAGCGGTCTCCCCTCCCCCCCCCCAAAAAAAACTTCAAAATAACACTGTAATTCTTTTCTGTAATTCTTTCTCACACCGAACGTTCTTAACTGCTTCATACCCTACTTTTTGGGAACAATTTTTAAAAAAGCTGTGAAAAAGATAATCTTTCAACTCTCACAGTAACAACTGGGCTCTATTGATGTAACCTCAAGTCCTTCTTGTCGCTTTGAAAGAAACTAACGTAGTTTTCTTAATAAATAACCAGAATTTTCTTCGTTTATACGTTTTATTTTGATCTGATGAGTGGGGGGAGTGCCGGGGGGGGGGGGGGGGGCAAAAATGTGATGGGGGGAGGGGGGGGGGGGGGCCCCCCCCCCCCCCCCCCCGCCCGGGGCGCGGGGGGGGGGGGGGGCCCCCCCCCCAACCAGGGGGGGGGGCCCCCCCCCCCCCCCCCCGCCCTCCCCTTAGCGTCGTCCTTGGTTGGTTGCCACCGGGGCTTCAACTGGGCCCCGAGGCAACTGCCTCAACTGCCTTGCGGGTAATAAGCCATTGCCCCCTGTGTACCCTGTTTATGTTGTACCTGAATGATTTTCAGTGCACGAAAAGGGAATGGGGAAAATGGACAGTTTCATCTCGAGGTAGGTGAGGGGGAGGGGGATAACTGCACCTCCATTTATGGGGGGGATTGAGGCTTAATGGCGTGTCGACAGCAAGGTCATTCGCACCAACCTCAGTCACAGTGCAGTGGTCTGGGTTGCCACTGCGCCACACATTACAGAGGTGGTTAAACAAAGCCCAAATATAGATCGTATTATAGATCTGTACCTCCTGCAAAAATTAGAAAAAAATAAAAACCGGACAGAAGGATAGATTTATCGCCCAATTGAACGTACTAAGTCTCACGGCAGATGAAAACGGCAACGAATGCCTTCAAGACGGTGACAATCGACAAGTTTGTGGTGGTCGACCGTAAGTGGTGGTCGACATCAATGACATTCAGGAGGAGTAAGCCCCCCCCTCAAAAACAAGCAATGAGTAAGTGTGGTGCGACCAAATCGTAAACGGGCCGTCACCACCTCTTCACGGCGACTGCAGCGACAGGCCGAGTGCCATTCCTGGACAGTGCCTTTAACAATCCGCAACTTATTTATTGCTGTTTTGTCCCTTCCACAAGTCTTGCCAAAAAGCGTGAAAAAAAGCATTTATGGGCTATGGAGGGCAGCAGAGACATAAGACCTCACTGTGGCGCCTTCTTGTGCCCCAACGCAAAACAAAAAGGAGTGACACTCCAAGTGCAAATATGTTCGTGTGCCTTTCTTCCCATTAAAAAAAAAAAACCTTCTTCCCATTTTGGAACATTTCACCAGTCTCCGCCAGGTGTTCAACCATTACAAATTCGTATTTCGCCACAGATTTCAACGTATGACGGATTACTTGGCGAAGTTTTGAGTTACAACTCAACCGAAGTAAGAAGGAGGAAAACCTGTATTCTCTGAAATGATAGCTCAGTCAACAAATGCGGTGGCGTGTTTAGGATGTACCAAATGCTACACTGAGTCGACGCTAGGAGAGGATTTTTAATTCTGGTACTTTGAATACAAGTCAGGGGGACAAGCGAGAGTGGTTCGATCATACGTCCACTCACTTCGAATCTGAATCCTTCACCCCCTGTTTCCATTTACTCCTGGTTGGGTGTTAGATCCCCTAGCAGATGTTGTCAGCAAATCATTTCTCGCCGCATCAGGCTGTCTAGAACAGCTAAAGATATTTTTATAGAACTTCTAAACAAAGTTCTATCGAATTTCTAAAGAGACTGAATAGAATTTCTACGTCGACTTATAGTCATAGCACTGCTAAGGAGAATTCTACACAATTATGAAAGAGACACTCCACAGAACTTCTACAGTCTCGTATAAAATTACAAAAAGGACAAGATTTCTAAAGACTATAAAACTTCTAAAGAAGCCTCTACAGAATTGTTTACAGGATTCTTTAAAATTTCTACAGGTAGGTGTAGAATTTCTAAAGAGACTCTATAGAACGTGTGAATATATTTCTTTCTAAACAGATTTCTATGAAATTTCTAAAGACTGTGTAGAATGTGTGAAGATATTTCTTTCTAAACAGATTTCTATGGAATTTCTAGAGACTGTATAGAATGTGCGAATATATTTCTTTCAAAACAGATGTCCATGGAATTTCTAGAGACTGTATAGAACTTCCAAAGAGGCTTCTACAGAATTTGTAAAAAAAAATCTGTAGAATTTTTAAAGAGACCATAGAATTTCTAAATAGACTACACAATTTCTTAAGAGAATCCACAGTTTCTAAAAATATTATGTACAATTTCGAACCTAATTCTGCGGGATTCTTATAAAGTACTCAGTTTTGCCACACATTTTGTTATGTATTCGTGGATAATATTTAAGAAGCAATTTTAACTCCAAAGATTTACCAAATGCAGAAATTTATAGTCATTAAAAATAATAATTTTTTTTTATAAAAACAAAGTCTAGAAAGCGGCAACTATGTAATCACACATGTTTCAGTATTTACATAATAGTTTCGTTAATAGTGTTTGATGCGTTCTAGAAATTATATAGTCTCTTTAGAAACTCAGTAAACCAATTCTATAGTAATTAGGTTTAAGCTAGATTGCAGCAAATTAATTATATTTAAACTAACTAGGTCAGCCCCCCCTCCCCCACCCCCGTATATGGCCCGTTTTAAAGACCATTGTTGTTCTTTCCCGTTTGCATGAAAATACTGAGAAAAAACAAACAAATAATGATAGCAAAAGTAACGGTTGTTTGAAAAAATATATTCTTTTGTATCTAACATTTATTTTAACATACGCCTTATTGTTGAAGGTCCTTAAAAATGCAGTTATGATGTAAGGTTGAAAAAATCTTGACGTCTTAATACTGTGCCTCTTTGTTGAGAATGCAGTTCGAATCATTGTTTATACAGACAGTTCAGTTTGAAAGACACACAAAAGAATTTCAGTAAGATTATCGAGATCCCGACTGCGCACACACAAACAAAATGAATAAAGATCACTCATTTCTTCGCTAATTTTCGAAGCAACACTACAAATTTAATCTGTCCACTAATTTTAAATAGTTGACGGATTATCTATAGATATATAAGCTGACGGTAACACGTTGGTATCAGTTAAGCACGCAGGCTATTAGTGTAAGTGAAGAGTGTCCATTGTTTACCTGTTGTAGGCCTAAGTTCCAGTTCATTGATGAGGACAGGATCAAAAGCATCCATTAAATCCTCCAACAACGCTTATTACTTTTTAAAACTCAAGACTACAAAAATTCTATAAAGTTTTCATTAGAAATTCTGTAGTGATTTCTCTTTAGAATTTCTTTATTAATTCTTTGGAAAAATGGGCCAATTCCTGAAAGAAATTCTATAGAGGATTCTAAAGCGATTTCAATAGAGTTTCTAAAGAGCTTCATGTTTTCTTTAGAATTTCTGTAGAACTTTTCTTAATGGCACTTGGGAAGTAATCGGGGCAGACTCGGATCAAATCAATCGGCGTCATTCTTCGATTCGAAACTGCTACACCCATCCCCCTCCCTCCCAAACCCAACTCCAACGTTAGGGGATTTAAAATTAAGAAGGGCTGAGTTGAAAACGACAAGTTGGTACGTTTTCTAAGGCCCACTTTTCAGCAAAGACTGAACTTGGAGGAATGGGTGAAACATGTCAACAAATCTTTTGTTCGAGCTTACATGGTAACAAGAGCCACGTGTATGTGCGTTCGCACGCCGACCCCCCTCCCCCTCCCCCCGCGCATTTCACTCCTCTGCCTATGGCAAAATCGGCTCACATCGGAATGAACGGTACTGTTTGCCTTTGAAAATAGAGCGTTTCTATGGCGACAAAAGTTCCAGAGAAGAAATGTACCTGTACACGAAATAACAAAGGTAGCTTCTCACTGAACTTGTCGAACGCATTCTGCAGGTTCTTGTACATTTTTCCAGCGTACGTTCTGACGTCTTCAGCAGCTAGAAAGGAGGCTTAAGGACACTTAAAGTGGCACTATCACCGATTCAAAATCGTACGAAAACACCATGGCGCCGTCTAGCGGCATTGTATTCTTAGCCGTTACAGCTTGCTCCCAGGCGCACGAGGACGTACTAAATTTTTACTCAATAATTAAGGAGGCACGTGACTTGTTTGTTTCGTCACAAAAAAAATGGCGTTGTGTTTTCTTTTGCTTGATGCAAGCAAGTGTGTAGATAGTAGAAGGGGGAGGGGTTGAGGCTAAATGGCGCGTCGACAGCCAGGTCATTAGCACCAACCTCAGTCACAGTGTAGTGGTCCGGGATGCCATTGAGCCACACTTACAGAGATGTTAAACAAACCCCAAATCTAGATCTTCTAATAGATCATAGGTAGTGCTAGATAGTACTAGATGTTGCCAGATTCTGCGGACTTTCAATCGGTGATAGTGCCACTTTAAGGCATGATCTGGTTTGACAACGGATGAAAGCGATGGGGCTGCCAGGTTTGTATACTAGAAGAGGATGGCAGCACCGGAAGTGGCGTGTAAGGTAGAAGCTTTCTCATGTCTTTGCTCCAACCAGGGACCGTTGATTATATGCAGCTGAGTCACGGTCGGTCCACTCAAAACTACGCACCAGCGCGAGAAACAGTGCGAGAATTTTCGAGATGCACCGGCAAGGTAATGGCCGTTTTAAAAAAAACTCAAACGCGTCTTGACATCAATGGCGTGGTTCGCGCCATTTTTACTTATTCTTGCGTCTTATTGGCAGTTGATTTTGTTGGACTTATTGAAGGAATCGACTAAAAGCTGGACTAAACGAATAAATAATCATTCGTCGGACCGCTCCAAACGTTTAAAGGGACACGCAGCCTGCCTTATAACATTCCGCGTGCCAAATTACAGCTACGCGCAGTTCGTCATCCGATCAATTACAGTGCCAAGGTCGGCTGGGGTGGTAGCTGCGTTCCTCGCATAGCTGCTGTCTCGGTTGGCTTTGGGAATAGTACACGAGACAGAATCAAGTCAACGATTGTGTCGTCACAAACCAAAATGATTCTCGTATTTTAAAATCACAATTTATAATTTTCTAGGCTAGTGTCTTATTATTTTGCATCGGCGATCTATTGGAATAATTAATTTTAATTTTTATCGCATTAGTCTATTAGGTTTTTAGATCTCATGGTAATTATTAGAAAATTACTAGATGTACACACAGAAATGAAACGTCATGATTACTGCACACGCGCAATGCATCATTTAGTGACGGGTCGTTCTTAAATATAGTTAACAATGTTCAACAGAAAATCTCCTATACGCCACAGTTTAAAACGGTTTTTTAGCAAGGGAAAGACTAACGGAAAGTAAATAGACCTTTGGGGCCGTACTTGATGTGGAGGATCGAGAAAAATGGGAGGTATATCCCTTTAAATTGTTTTAGAGTGCATTAAATTTAAAAGAGTTTGTTTGCGCACGAGAATTTCAGAAAGTTGGACAGGAGGAAGAGGAGGATAACGAGGCGGCGGAGCGGCTAACAATATCAAAAATGTTACAATGCTGCAACATGTAACAATGGGGTAATAATAGGCGAGGAACACAATATCTCACTTAACTTTTTTTTACTTTTATTTACTTACAAGAGCCTGCAGACCATTACATCATTCGTTCTATCGAAATCACTTACGCCTATACTATATCTCACTCGAACAAGACGCAACAATGGTTGGGTGCCGGGAAAGCAACATTGTCGTTGTTTGAGTTAGCTAGCTCGTTGTGGAGAGCCAAAGTTAAATGGTCTTGATTTTTCCTTAAATCCTCAAGTTTTAAACCGTAGGATGTGAAGTCATAAATTTTTAAGGCTGGACGACATGACTGAGTGTCTTATTTACATCTTCAATGCGGGCTTCGGGAAGCCAGTTGAATTGTTTTCGTGATTATTTGCCACGATACTGCAACGATCCAGAATCAACTACTCATCGAGATGACACATACTAAATCTAGACAAACGCTAGTGTGTTGCCATCAAATAATAATCATGGGACAAACCTTAGGCGGAACCTGAACATAAGTATGCATTTCTAATGTTCCGTTTTTTCGAAAACAAAAATCGATGGACAGTGGACACATGATAGACCAGACCGTAGCAATTACAATAAAAAGGAAGCGAAAAAAGCCAACAAATTAACTGAACAAAAAACGGCTTCGCCGTTTAGAAAAAAATCATTAGAGCTCGTATCCTCATTCTCACACTCACAGCCGTGAAGGTACACGAATAAAAACTGATTAGGGTTCACTCGAACGCAATGAACTATAATCTGAACTCCAATTCGCAAAACATAAACCACAAACACCACAAAATAGACACCATAAACACCAAAACGCTACAAAATTGAAAGATACAAATGCATACACAAAATGAATACGTAATTACTCAAACGAACTAGAAATAACTACCTCAAACGACCTTCAAACACAAACACAGGCAAAAAACTGCCTTAACTAGGAGTCTGCTTGTTTCACAAATTATAAATGCACTCAAAATACACTTATGCCCACTAACACGAAGCAAACTTAATATATGAAACAACAAACACAGACAAATATAAAAAAAAAACCGTATAATACACAAATTATGCGTGCACGCTCAAACACCGAAACATTAAACTTTTTGAACATAAACTGTGCTTTCTTTCTGACATAACCATTGATCAAAAACAGTCCTTGTTCCCTGGTATTGGAGTTCAAATTATAGTTCGTTGCGTTCGAGTGAACTCTAATCCGTCTTTCCTCGTGTACCTTCACGGCTGTGAGTATGGGGATACGAGCTCTAATGTTTTTTTTCTAAACGGCGAAGCCGTTTTTTGTTCAGTTATTCAATCGGCAATCGACAATGCGCAACGTTTGTTGTGTCGTCTCGATAGACGGACAGCAGTCACAAGCAGGCATCGTAAATGTGCGCCAATGTTTTGGTTTCGCCAACTGACGTCGCCAACTGTGCCAACTTTGGTAATCTCACCCATGTAAACTATACGACCGGAAGTATAGCTTTGCTATAATTCTGGCGCACTGCATAGAATGAACCGACCCAACGAGAAATTCCGGTTCTGGTTGAGGGTGGACGCATGTTTGCATCTCTCCGTGTGGCCGTAAATTTTTGCGACTTTTTAACTCTGAAACTTCTAGCCATCCCTTGTTTATTTATTCCCGTTATGATTGGAATTTGCAAGAAAATTGAATTGAAATTTATAGGCTGTTAATTGTCGTTGTTCCTGAAATGTTGGCTCAGCATTCCCGGACTTATATGATACTACTACACTACTATATTTACTGAAATCCCTATTGAACTGCTCCAAATTAATGGGATAAATGAGATTAAAAATAAACTACTTCTTGCTTAATCAAGAAATCGATTAAGCAATACCCAGATAAACCTTCGGTCTGATTTTTTATATATATAGTGTGTATAGTGTGTATATATATATATATATATATATATATATATATATATATATATATATATATATATATATATATATCTGGAATGTGCACTTAGTGATTATTATTATTTTTTTTTGTACTTAACCTGTTACTTTTTGTTTATTTTTTTTTATGATGCCTAATACGGATTTATGTTCAAAATAGTATTTGTCAACAAATAATGTGTTGAATATTACCTCCATATTATTCGTTATCATGTGCCTTTCTATTTATTGTACCAGACTTATACGGCACAAACAAGTTCACCATGAACTTCGAGCCGTCGTAATAAACTACTTACTTACTTACTTACAAGTAATGGACTCAACAGCGTGATTCTTCTTTCGCCAATTACTTAGCCATTCATCGACGGACTGGGCACTTAATACTCGTAGCGTTGATAAACCAAGACGAAGTCAAACTTATCAGATATTTGGTTGGAGTTTCAAATTTGGATTAATTTGGAAATCTATTGGTCAAATTTATTCCTGTTATGATTGGAGTTTACAAAGAATTACAAAGAGTTTGAACTGGATAATGCAAGCTGTTAATTATCATTGTACCTAACAAATTGACCCAGCACTCCCGGAGTTTAAGTAATGGATTTTACAGCTTGATTTTTCTTTCACCAGTTGCATAGTCATTCATTAACGGACTGGTCTCCTGGTCCTCGCAGCGTCGTAAAACTAAGACAAAGCAAACTATACATTTTGTTTGTGTGTCGCACCCTGACGTATTTTGTGTGTATCCTTCGAATTTTTCTCCCGTTAAGATTGGAGTTTGTAATGGATTTTTAACTGGATTATGCACGCTATCAATTTTCGGCGTGCCTATGAAATTGCCCCAGCACTCCCGGTTTAACAAGTATTGGACTTTACAGCGTGATTCTTCTTTTGCTAATTGCACAGCCGTTCTTTGACAATTTGGTCACCTGTTCTTCGCAGCGTTGAAGAACCCAAGACAAACACAAGCTGCTATTCATTGTGAATCTCTGCTTGAGTTGTTGAGTGTCGAGTTTTTGGTGTTGAATTTTTGTTTGTTTTTGTTTGTTATCATGCCTAGCTTATCTACATTTTTTAAATTTTTTTGGCGGTATGTGAGCCGAAGTATGGCTGAACCGACTCAATTTTGAACATTACCAGATTTTTTTAGAGAAGAAGAAATCTGGTCGGGGATTCGATCCGGGAAACCTCCGATCATCGTCGGGGCCGACAGGTTGTCCAGAATTAGCCAGAATACATCCCATAGCCGCTGAAGGAGCATGGTAGCCTCTCACGCTACCCTGGCCGGCAGTCCTGGCGGGGACTTTACCAAGGTCCCCTTTCCAGGGGTTCGACCAGATCCGCAAACCTCCAGCAACCAGGCTGAGCTCTCTCACCACTGAGCTCTCCCTTGCCATACATGCAACAAAAGGGTAATTCACAAGGATAAAGACTCTATTCGATGTGATATCTATTTTGAAATTGTATCACCCAATTAAATGTCTAAAATATGAACCAGACACTTTTAAAAATCTTGCTAATTTAGATATTGTTCCCTGGCTTTGCAAAACTTGTCGTGATGATATACCAAATCTAATGACTAATGTTACTCACATTAGGCAAAAGGTAGATAAAATGGATAAAATTAGTGAGATGCTCTCAGATATCAAGGCTACTCTTGACAATCAAGGGAAAAAAACTATTGATATCAGGACTCGAGTACATGAACATAACACGGAACTAAGTTTACTGTCTCACAGGATTGAACTTATTGAAACTAGCTCGAAAACAACGAATGAAATCAATAATGTATAGGGTTGGGGAGAATTTGTGACTGAAACCCATACTGAAATGTCTTAGATACATTCACATTAGTTCAGTCTTAGTTTATAGAGGGCGCCATGTATTTTATGTGGGAATTTCTACTCAGTTATTAGCCTAAAATTAAACTAAACTAAACGAAACTAGCTTATATTTAATTATTATTTAGCCTAGCTTAGTTGTAATCTAGTTTACTTTAGATTTTGGCTGAAAAATGAGCAAAAATTACCGGATAGAACATGTGGCGCCCTCTGAAAACTCGGACCGAACTAATGGGGACGAATCTAACGTGTTTCAATCGGGACTTTTTAGAGTTACAAATTTTCCTCCCAAACCCTATAGATTCTTGATGAAATTTACATTGCTTCGTTAACTTCCGAATAAACTAACGAAAAAAAA
>JAHWFP010178235.1:0-20347 GCA_023313725.1 Lithobius niger | reverse complement strand
TTTTTTTTCGTATTTTCAAAGGCAGAATAAAATTTAAAATATGGTTTTTAGTTCAAAATGTGTAAATTTTCACAATTTTCACAGGCGTTGGGGAGGCAGAAGATATTGTCAGAAATAAAAGAAAATTGTAGTGTCTATTTTTATCACATAAGGCACCTTTTGCGCGGTATTGGATTAAAAACAAAAACAAATTTGTCGTTTCACTCCAACCTATCTACAGTCTTACAGCGATAAATAAATACAGTGGCGTAACTATTGTGTGCGCGGCGCATCTTGAGTCCTGGAAGTATTTTATGAGCGACTACGTCTTCCTGGAGGGGGCGGCTTTAATCGACGGCCGCCATTGTTTTTGTAACCGTTTTGGATATCAACAAGGCACTCTACTGCCAAAAACGTACAATCGATTGTCTGTGTTCGTTCTGCGGCGAACTCAAGATAGGCTGCGCACACTTTAGGGTTTTTTACTGAGGGGGCAATACTTGCCATTTAGCCGAATGGTGTGGAGGGAGAACCGAATAAGAGCCTAGGAAGCGGATGCATTTTTGCTATTTTCCGGCATTTTCTGGCCATGTAAAGTGCCGTTGGAAACATTTTTATAAAACCAGATTTGCTGACTGCATATGTGACTGCATCTAATGGTAAATAATTTTTCAGCTATGGAAAAAGTGACTTTGCCAATTGCCGAATAAGCTTTCAAAATCTCACAGAGGGGGCGAATCGCCCTTTTCGCCCCCCCCCCCCCCCCCACCACTAGTTACGCCACTGAATAAATACATATGCAAACTTACTTCCGCCTAAAAGGTAAAGAAATAAGTTTGCACATGTATTTATTTTTACTGTCTCACGGGGTGTTTGGTGGTGCGAAAACAAGGCCGGCCATTTACTGCTGACATTTGCTAGTGCAGTGGTGCCTGAGAAAGGGTCCAAATGCCTAGTAAGGCCTAAAAGGGCAAAAAATACTAAGAAAAAGGCAGAAAAGGGTAAAATAAAGAGCAAGCTAAAAGAAGGAAAAAAAAACAGAAAAAATGTCAACTAAACCTTACTCAGCCCTTTGCCGTTTTACTACAAGTAAATGCTTTACTCGGGGGTCTGTGCAGTGTGCACGCCACTGCCGACTGAGGTAAAAGCAAAGTTTGGCTCAAAA
Source organism: Lithobius niger (assembly GCA_023313725.1). Taxonomy (NCBI): domain Eukaryota; kingdom Metazoa; phylum Arthropoda; class Chilopoda; order Lithobiomorpha; family Lithobiidae; genus Lithobius; species Lithobius niger. Next base: position 19,203 of record JAHWFP010178235.1, on the reverse strand, counting down.
TACCGTATAAAAATGGTGATATTTTCACTGAACGGTGAGAATGATTTCATCGGGGGCGGACATATAAGGAGGAGGAGGGAGGGGACAAATGACTAAGTTTTGGCCCTGTCATTAACAACCACTACACCCTGCTAAAATTCAACATTCTCAGTGATGGTTTGAAAGTGAAAACCAACCTCTGTTTTGCCCCGAGTTATTTTCCGGTGAACAGTTGCTTAATGATCCTTGGAAAAGTTTCTTGTTCCACTTTTTTCTTCTCATTAGTAATTAATTTCTCTCGAAGAAGGCAGTCGACCCTAGACGGGTAAGTTACTTCCGTTGCCATGACAACCCAGAACTTTTGTTACTATTATTCCGCTTCGTGTTCCGCCGACCAATGAAAGATTAAACCTGAGGCAGCATGAGTAATTTGAGTTATGAACCAATCACCTAAATGGGCCGCGATTCGGGTTACTGTCACGTTTCCAGTCACGTGGATCTCAATTAGTCATTGAGCGACTGACTTCCTCCCGAAGTTCCCATTAATTGCGAATAATGAAAATGGCGGAAAATCTTTAATTAGAACGAAAATTTAGTTCGACCAACGGAAGCTGAATATAAAAATATGTGGTTTTGGGAACACAGGATTTTTAGATATCAGACACATTTTTCATTACAATCTAGAGTGATTACAAAAGAAATAGACCGAAAAATATTCAACTTATCGATAAACTGTTTTCACCGTCACATTCTGCAACTCATTAGGTTCCGCCTAGCAAGTCATAGAGGTCCAATGTGTGCTCCCTTAGTTACACGGTATAGATCCATATGATAGTCACATTTCAGCCAAACACAGTTTAGCATATCCTCGTCAATTACGACAATTGCTGCTGTTATCCGTTGCTTAAGATCTTGCAGGTTTGTTGGAGGGGGGGTAACACATTTTCTTTGACGTATGCCCATAAAAAAAGGCCACATGGTGTAAGATCATGGCTTCGTGGTGGCCAAGTCATGAGTTCCTTGTTGTTCAAACACACAAAACGATATCTCCGAAGAATTTGCGGCCATCTTGCATAACTGTAGTCACGGGAAATGTCCGTTCGAAAACTACCACCGCTCTGCGAAACTTAATGAGTTGCAGAACGTGACTGTGAAAATAGTTTATCGATAAGTTGTATGTTTTCGCATAACAAACGCTTCAAACTGTCTATTTCTGTTGTATTCACCCTGTATTATAACTTCAAATTATTACAGTAACCTACATAAAATTACAGTTGAGAGCTTCGCGAGAATACATAACAAAGATACCAATTTGCAGAAACTCATATGGAACAAGAGGTGATAAGTATAGATTATCACCCAATTTCACGATCTCAGTCCTCCTTTAACAACGGCACACGACGGCATTACAACAATGGTTTAGAACTGAGATGCAGAAAGGCGAAGTGATATCCGGGTCACGCCTGCTCCAAAATATCGCGCCTGCTTATGACTTTTGTACAACTCTTTCATTGTTGGATCATTGTTGCAGCAGTGGATTTATATCATGAAGAAACAATGCTGCAACAATGAAACCGTTGTCTTACCACTGGTAAGAACCACGGCTAGGCGTGGAATTCTTACTTACGTAAGTAAGAAAACTAAGGTCTTAGTGGTTCTTACTTAAGTAGTAAAAATCTAATCGCTGTCCATATTTACGTATCTCAAATCGTTTCGAAAGTATTATGAAACTATTTCACACTTTAAATTAACACCTATTAATTTTTAAAATAGGAAAAAAGAATCCTAGGCATAGCAAACGAAGGCGTGGGGTTTTTACTTATGTAAGTAAGAAAACGAAGGCCTTTGGTGTTTACTTACGTAAGTAAATCTAACCTACTGCTGCTATCAATGTTTGCGTATGAATATTTACGTGTCAGTGTCTCCAAAATAATACATTTATTACAGCTGAAAAAAGACCCGAAGGAAAAAGTTAAAATAGATTAAAATGGCATTTATTTGCAGTTATTGAGTTTTAAAAACGGAGTTGCAGCAAAGAACATTCCCGCCAACAATGGCTCGTTATGCTATCACAATAATGGCTCGGTGACTAATAATGCAACTCTTTGTTGTGTATCGACGAGGGTTGACGCAACCAATCACCAGTTGCGCTTGGTACCCGTCAACCTTTCATATCCTGTGGTCCTGGGTCTGATGACTTTGGCTGTGGACTTCAATATCAAGCCTGTATTACAATGATTACGAATTACCACCTTGTAACAATTGTAACCTATACTGTATGCTTTTCTACCGCCATTGTTGTCTTTGCCTAGGACGTCCGGCCTGATGGGTTTCCTGCATGGTTACCAATTTGATACTTGCCGAACTAAGAGGTCTTCCTCGGCGAGTTTTTCGGCTAGTCCATTAGAATTATTACCATTTTCCCCGGACTATATTGCAACCCCAAGCCTTCTTCATGTCTTGGCCTTTGCTGGCTGCCGTCCCTGGCTATATGGCGGGCGAGCTACATGATCATTAAAACCTGAACCGCTAAAGATGGAGTCAGCCCATTTCTTCCTTAGGCCTAAGCACCATTCTTTCCATCTCCCAATGTGTCGGCCAGTTTCACCACTTAACATCCGTCGACACTGTTGGACAAATATATTAGACGATGGCGTTCGGCAACAATAAGGTAAGACTTTCGCTTTATTGCCTTCGTGGCTTCACCACTCGGGTAAACAGCGAAAGACTTAGCTTTTTGTCGCCGAACGCCATCGTCTAACTGATACAAAGAAGATGCAACACGCTTGCTCCAGATGTTAAAAAGACCGTTACAGCCTTGATTAAAATTAAAAGCAACACCGTGAAGGGCAACCACCTTCGATCAGTTGAGGGTTATCGCATATGAATAGAATAGAGAGGGTGTCGGCCAGTATACTTACAGTTTTTCGAAGGCCCAAGCGACAGATGTTAAGTGGAAGGTACCACCATCATTTCAGTTGTTTTTTTGCCGCATGAGGGAGGAAACCGGAGTACGCGGAGGAACCCTCAGAGAAAACAATTGGAAACAATCGGAGAAAAACTCGTACATATATATACACTTCCGGTCACCAGGATCAAACCCGGGTCTGTAAGAAGCCAGAGATGTACAGCTGGGACCATGACACCTATCGAATCTGACGCCCCAGAGCTCGCAGCTACCCGTGCACCCACTGATAAAGCTATTGATCTGGCTCAACACCAGAGCATCATTTGGAAAATTCCAGTTTAACAACTAACATATTGCCTTCACTACATTTGGTGCGAAAAATTCATTAACACCGTGCTACTGTGGACAGTATCTTATTTCTGTTGCTTCTTTCGCTCGTGCCTGGGAATAGACACGAGTGGCCATTTCATTTCTGATAAATGATCTAAGGTTATTGTAGGGAAAGCAAACTCGCTACGCATCTTTTCGTGACAGGCTGGCCCTTAATGCTAACCAAACCTCTATACTATTTTGCGTGTTCTAAGGTAGCTGCATGTTTGACTATAACTAATAAACAAAAGTTAAACGTTAAATGTTAAGAGTGAGGGTCTAAAAGTCAAAACCTATTAGTTTTTTTTGTCTGTTTTATCCTCTTTTTACCCCCCCCCTTCCCCAAATTGTTGGACTTTACGGTCAGGGCTCATAAACTGGCCGTCTAAACATCATGAAACTCGGTGTGTCAGGGTAGAACCATTTCTGCCCCTCTTTTTTCAGAAAAAAGGGGTACTTTGTCATGAGGGCAGGGGCGAGAGCCTTCTCCCGGTGATTAGCTTGGTTCTAGTCTATTCGAACAGAACGTGGTGTATGAACGGTTGTAGCAGGTTTCTTTATTTTTTTGGAATATCTTTAAAGAACTTGAAGAACACAATTTTCTTGTATAGGTTGGCATTTATCAATTTTAGTATTTTTTATTATCTTTATGCAAAGTTCGTACATTTAAGGTAATTGATGACAACTTAAAATGCTCTCTGCTGCGAATACGCTGCCGTATGTTACTGAACAAAAAAAAAAACATTTCAACCTAAAGCAAACTAGTAAACGCACACCCCCCCACTAACAGTGGACTTGCTTAATGACTTAGTAAGCCATTTTTGTGAATCTAACTTTGTAAAAATAGCCTAATTCTAGCCTATTCGGACGGAAGGTGTTCATGCACGGATTTAGCAGAGCATTTGTGCTTGGAATATCTTTAAAGAACTTTCTTTAGAGCTATCTTTATACGAATATCGTAGATTTAAGGTAATTAATGACAACCAAATGCTCTCAACTGCGTATATGCTGTCATTTTACCAAACCGAAAAATAACCTTTCAACATAAAGCAACGCGGGAAACGTGCATCATACTACCACTGGATCATCACATGGGTCTTAATAAGAGGATCGCTTACAGTTTTTCATCAACTGCATTTATTGCTTTCGTATTCTTAAGGACGAAAGCTGGCCACCGGGTAGTAAGGATCTAATGCTAACCATCCTTTTACTGACAAAATTGTGCACCTAGACCCTGACAACAATCAGAAATTACCTTGCAGCAGGGGGCTTGCTTGCGTACTAAATGCTGACTTTCTCAGTGAAACGGTTTTTTAGCATTTAGAGGCTATAACCGGGAGATAAATCACGGAGATTTACTTACAGAAGGGGGCGGGGGGGGGGGGGGAGAGCAGAAAAGGAGGGGAAGAGGACGAGGGGAAGAGGAGGGGCGAGTAAAATGGAAGGGTCAGTCTACTAATCAATGAAATATTGCATAGGCGATTAACTTTCCTAAGAAGACTAAACACCGGGGGAGGCGAAGACCAGGAGACTCGACCCACAGTGCAGCCAAACACGACGATTAACTTGAAGTAGGGGGATGGGGAGGGGGGAGAGGGCAATAAAGGAGGTGAACAGGAGTGGGAAGTAAAATTGAAGGTGCAGTATACTAACGAAAAAATTGCATACGCTATTTACTTTTCTAAGAAGACTAAACACCAGCAGAGGCTAAGACCGAGAGACTCAAGCGACCGAGCAGCATGCACGGGTCCTGCTAGTAATAATCATAATTTCAAAATAGCTGCCTGATTGCAAGATGGCGTGCATTACAGATTAATAATGACGATGACACATTCATTGTTTCAATTGTTAACATTTAACAACTATATCATGTTCATTCTAAGTTTGAAGGAAATCGGACTATAATAAGCATAATTCTAAATGGCCATCTGATTTCAAGATGGCGACCATTAGAGATAACAAGTGACGATGGCACATTCATTGTTTCAGTTGGTATCAACTATATCGTCTAAGTTCTAACTGATTTCAAGATGGTGGCCAGTAACAATTACTAGTGACGATCGCACATTCACTGTTTCACTTGGTATTAACTATTTCGTCTCCGTTCTAAATTTGAAGAAAATTGGTTGATAATAAGCATAATTCTAAATGACCGCCCAATTAACAATTACTAGTGACGATCGCACATTCACTGTTTTACTTGGTATCAACTATTTCGTCTCCATTCTAAATTTGAAGGAAACTGGACAATAATAAGCGCAATTCAAAATGGCCGCTCAATTTCAAGATGGTGATTAGAGATAACTAGTGACGATGGCACATTCACTGTTTCACTTGGTATCAACGCTTTCTGTATCTAAATTTTAAGGAAATCGGACGATAATAAGCATAATTTCAAGATGGCGGCCATTACAGATTAACAGCGACGATGGAGCATTCATTGTTTCATTATATATGAACTAATAACTAGCTCTTCAATGTGCAAAGTCTGAAAGAAATCGGAATTTTCCCCGTGGCAAACTTAGGTTAGAAACATAGTACGTTCATCCAGAGATAGTAGGATTCTTATCTACAACTAACAGTGGGAGTAATTAAGGACGCTATGATATAGGGTTCGTATCTACACTGAATGTGAAGTGCCTTTTCTGCTCAGAACATTAGCAACTGCTGCTGCACAGAACGCTGTCATAAGTACCAATCAATATGCTTGAACATTTAACAAGTATAATTTGTGAGCGAACCGGAATCTAACAGGAATCAAAGGAACCGGAATCTAACGCCGACGTAAATAAATTATCTCCCAATTCAAAAGGATCATCACCGGTTCAGGAAATATCGCTAAATATATTCACTTAACTTTCCTTCACAAATGACGGAATACCTGGAGGGGGGAGGGGCGTTGGGCAAATGTGTCACCATCTGTTATGATGGGGGAGGGGGATTGTGTTGAAAGTGTTACGTAACACGCTAATTTATGCAAATTTCTTTTTTGCTAAACTGGTGTAAGAAAGGGTGGTGGAGAGGGGGTGTAAATTACTAGAAAAAAAGTGCTGCGTGATTTTTGAACACTCCCTGATTGTTCGTGGTGGAGAATTTGGTTATACAGTAAGGAGAATTTGTTTTTTTAATCAGCAAAATTGTTTCAGTTACCACATGATGGCTTGTTTCTAAATAACTATTTCAGGTACACTAAAATAACCTTGAAAGGGCACATGCCCACTACGAAAGCTTTGATTTGACCCTTTTCCCACGATTTTAGGTGGTGTAGGTTGACCTGTGGAGAGGATAGACGAAAGGTACCTCCCAGAAGAACAAGACCAAGAACCAGAACAAGAACAAGAAGTTGTCTATTTGGCCCCTATTTTAGGCTGTAGACAGGCCTTGACTAGGCAAGGCTAGATTCCAAATTGGCTTTAAAATTTTCTCTTTTGACGGATTTATGAGCTCTCAAAGTTGAAAGTTTAACACGAGACCCTGGCTGACCCTCAACTAACATTGGCTATCGCCGATGCCAATATCACCTCTTGTAATGTCGGAATCCCACCTTGGCTAAGACCATCGTGACATCACACTGCGTTTTTAAACAAGGGCTATCGGCGTGAGTGGAGGTTATGACTAAGACTTGCATAATAACGGAACTATATCCGAATTTCTCAGAGTGGCTTTTCTTGGAAATCGTATTCAAATCCGGAAATTTTTGTTTAATGGCAGTGTGTGCAGGGCGTATCACAGAACCCAGTAGCACATGCGGTAAACCAGTATCTTCATCAGAGTGACCAAAAATATGAAAAGTAAAAACACCTCACATCATGGTTTGCTCAAAATCCACCATTTGGTGTCATAATTATTCATGAGATGCAGTTGGCACTAGATTGGAAAAATAAGCCAAATAAAAGGTTGGCACTAGTAAATATCATAAACTAGTTGGGTTTACATTGCAGTCAAACTATTCTGTAAAAATTTAAAATATTTCATAAATCTACTTCTACAGTATGTCTCAGAAGTCCCGAACCAGGTAGGCCTATATGGTATATGGTATAGGCTATATGGTATGGTATATAGGCCTACACGATGTACGCCTATACCATATTAAGCCTAAGGTGTACAAATCAGCAAACTGTGAGCAAAATATGCACCTAATGGAAGGAGGCAAAATAGGCCCAGAACTTTCCTTGGGTGTAGTATAGGCCTATACCATACACTGTATAGGCCTATACCTGGTTCAGGACTTCAGAGACATACTGTAGAGTCGAGTGTGTTGCGTAACAGACAGAGCAATGGAGTAAACATTAAAGGGAAACGGCAGTGGTGGTAAGTTTAAATGAACAAAGCCCTGTGAGAAGATGAGACGAATCGGACACAGGGGAAGTCAAAGGTTTATTAATATACAGGGCGAGTCAAAAGTCCCTGCACTCACCGAAAGCCCTACATCATTTGAATTACACTCCTGACTCATAGCACTTTGTGTTGTCCCTAAGATGAAGATAGCCCACTGAGCTTGCGTTGGGGCGCCCTGGCCTCCTCAACCCCTACATATAAATTTTAACTTAGTTCCTATGAGAACTAGACGTTTGGTTCCAATTGGGGAAATATGCTCATCGCCCAGCCAACGTGATAGCCGAAAACGGCATGCTAATCGGATAAACGAAATGCGTTTTATTAAATCTTCAATGTAGCCCCCACGCCCTGATAAGGGCTTCCTTGCACGGTGAAAGAAATTGTCAAGTGCATCCTTCAAAGGTCCTACAGCACTGAGATTATACAGCTGACACACAGGATCAAGGTTTGTCCCTAAGATGGAGGGCCACTACATGAGCTATTATGCTATAAAGCACACGTGGAAATTTTGGGGAACATCCTCCTTATTTTGGGGTATAAAAAGGAAAACACTTATTTCTATGTTTAAATTATTTAATGTTATTGATGTTGACTCACCTAATTATTGTTTTGAAGTGTTTGAAGCAAATATGACTACACAATAATTAGCTCTAGTCATTTTTTTGACCTGGTGACCAGACCTGATACGGTGAAACAAAATTGTCAGATATGTCAAAATTATCAGGACCGTTTTTGTCGAAATTTACAAAAAAACTGTCTAGCCATACAACGCTAACATTATATACATTTAAAGGGGTGGCTTCTTCAAACACGCGAAACCGTATAGCAATATAGGCCCAAGAGCCGTACCTGCAGATTGATACCTTGACGTAACATCCGCTAGCTGGAAGATGCGTGACGTCAAGCATCAATCAGCGTGTTCGCGCCAAGGCCAAGTGAGATAGTAGCTGCATTCCTCGCAGCTTCAATCCCAGTTTGCTTTGGCTCGCGTGTTTTTAGCGAAAATGTAAACGAACCAACGCGCAGTGCCGCACCTAGCTTTTTCCAAGGAGGGGTGCAAGGGCAAAATGTTGGATCCCCTCCTCAACAAGTAAACAAATTTAGGGGCAAAGTGACTACTATAATTCCAACCAAAAGGTAATGAATTTTTTCTTATTTGGGCCCCCAACTGGTGAATTTTGGGCCCCTTGCCTCCTTCTGAGTTGCCTCGGAAGCAATGCCAGCCACCAGGCGGTCTCGCAAAAGCTTCTTTAAGAAAGGTATCAAGGTATTTACAATATCTGGTTAAACGTTTCAGTTCGCTAATATAATTAGCTAATGATTCACCTGGGTGTTGGTCTCTACGACCAAAAGAAAAACGCTCCCCGATCATTTCAGGGGAAGGGTCCAAGTTTGCTTTAACAAGGTCAACTAATTCAGCAAATGTTTTCTCACAAGGCTCATTAGGTGAGCATAAACTATTAATCAAAAGATAAGTCTTTTTACCAACACTTGAGAGTAAAGTAGCTACTTTTTTAGTGTCTGCTATATCATTTGCAATAAAATGCTGCTTTAACCTAGCAATATAAAGTGACCAGGTGTCAGTTTCAGCATCAAAACTTTCAAACTTTCAAAACTTTCAAAACTTTCAAAACTTTCCTCGTACAATGTCCTTGCATATTTTTTGTTGTAATCTGGCACACACAAGTTCTCGCAGGACTTTGGGCCGATTGCTGAATAAACCTATTATTATTATAAAACGTTTAGAAGCCATCGCGCAATTTAAATTTGAACTTGAATAAATTACAGCAAACAGTAAGATATCAAATCTTAAACCTGTATAATGCATAGGCCTAGTAATTTAATTTCTTTATCAATGCAATTCATATAAATTCTTTTAAACTTCTAGAAAACAGCAAGGTTACCAGTGAAATTTTAGTTACTTAAGTAAGACTTACAATTCTTTACAAATCGGCAGAATAAGCTTAATTTTAATTGAACGAATCAATTATTCAAATAAGTATTAAAAATTCCACTCAATACAAAGTAATCATTGTGCAATGATATTTAAGCAAACCAATATTACTTAGAATTATGACATAATCAATTTAATTCAAGCATTGATTTAAACATTAATTGGTTACACATTTAATAATTCATAAGTTGAAAATAGCACAAAACTAGCAAACTGAATTAGTATTAAATTCATGGTTTAAACACACGGAAAATTTCCACAAATCTCGTTGCTTTAAAGTTTAACTGGCATTAAACCCAATTTAGGAGCAAAACGCGTTGACTATACTCATGCTACCCCCAACCCAACTGAGCGTTTCGAACTGGAGCAGTAGCACAAAATTAGGCAGCCATACGAGTTGAAAAGTAACAATTAAAGACCAGTCCAGGCACAACAATGAACTTGGCTTACAGTACCTTTACTGTTGAACTTGAAAATTGTAACGAGTACCGCCAATGTTGAAGGAAAACCGACGTCTCAACCTCAACAACGGAAATGTGGCCCCAGTTGTCCAGAAGGAAACTTTGTCGTCAAAACAACGACGGTGAAGGACATGAGAGACATTGACGTTGTGTCTTTGTTTGTGTACATTTGTTGAATTGGTAGACAGTTTACCAGTCTGGCTGTTGCAGACATAGGGCCTTAGGGCTTCGGGCAGATGACCAGGAGTGGTTAACGCTCGTTAAACCCTTTAACCCTTTTTTTTAGTTTACCATGATGTAGTTTGTAGGGTGGGCGCATAACTTTGGGTTGCGGCCCTAATAAATACATTACGGTGAAGGAAGAGAACCAAATCCAACCATCTTCTAGACGTCCTGGGAAGGTAAACATAATTTGCTTATTCTTAATTTTAAACTATAGTTAATTTTAAGAAAAAGACTTTAAAATTGGACATAAATGCTGGGCTCTCACAGCTCGTCGCCATTGTTATGTTAAGGCTTACATAACTTAAACTAAGCTACGCCTAGTTAAATGAAGTGACCCGCACTAGGCTAATTAAATGGTTGGAGTGACATCGCACAAAAGGTGCGCTCCGTTATTAACAATGGTCATGTGGCAGGTTACATGACAGTATAATGTAAAAGACAGGTGACGTGAAGCGCCACCTACCTATTAGTAGATTGTATTAGATAATGTGGGTATCAAACACCACAGTCATCACGCAGGCAACGTCGAATCATGGAATTGTATACCATCACACTACGTTATAGTATATACGATCCATTATTGAATGAAGTGCGAGCTTGGCGCGAGTTTTTTTTTTAATTCTGACCTCCACGAGAATAAAGGACAAAAATAAGGTAAGTGCCACATTTAACACTGAAATCGGGCACGTATTCAATAATTGTTGATCCTTTCTTTAAAAAAAACCGTCCCTTTAAGTAATATTCAGCAGAATTGGACGCTCAAAAAAAAAAAACAATGAGCTAGCAAAATAATGTTTTCATCCTGTTCAGCGCTCTCTCAACCCCAGTAAAAACATAACCCTGCACGCAGTTGGCGTCTATCCGCGTTAACAGCTGGGATTTTGATTCCATTCCAACGTCGTTACGTAGTTTGTAATATGATGCAGTTGTGCGCACGCTTTGCCAACTTTTGCGTTGAAGTTTTCACATCCCCTTCCTTCCTCGGCCTCCACGAACGTTCATTCATTCATGCTGGACGACGCGTTCGGCAGCATCCTTTAGTGAAGATGAGAGCCACTAGATGTCACCACCAGGCTCCTTTTCGGTCGCAGCCTCTCTCCGTTGAACGCGTACTCTTTCCGATCGATTATATTACAAAAGTTCTTCGCCCTCAGAAACCGGTGCACTGGACGTATTTCCGCTGACTCACTAACGTTTTGAATGTGAGAAAGTGTGTTTCTGTAACGTGTATTTCAAATATCTGTTGATAGAAACGCAATTCGAATCGGTAAAACCGCGCGAATACTACAAGTGAAAGCAATATGACAGAGGCTACGAATGAATGATTTTTTTTTTGTGGCATGGGGATTCAAAACTTTAAAATATGTAAAAGAAAAAAAAATTAAGATATTTACAAAAAAAATTACAATCAGGTTAAGTCGTTAACAATCTCCAAACTTGTTACTCAAAGCCAGTTCCGCAATTAAAGGGGGCGCAAAGGGTGAAAGGGCCCAGGAAGCAAGGGCGCACAAAATTCAAAGCAGGGGCCCTCACATTTTTACATAAAACTACTGTAAAATATACCACAAGCATGAACCCAAAATTCTTGCACCCCACGTCGAAAAAGGCTGCGCACTGTGCACTGCTTAAAGCGTTGTACACGATTCTGTCCGGCAGTAGCGGAAATACGTATTTCTGAAGGAGGGGTGCAAATTTTATGCCCCCTTTACAGCTTCCCACTGATAGAAACCGTACGACCACTTTATTTGTATTGTACGATTATTTTTCCTGTTTTGCATAATGTATGGCTTCATCAAATATATAGTTGCGTAAAAAAACCCGAATAAATACACGTTTCCAATTCAATGATTTCTAAGCCCTCTCGGTTTGTTCTTGGGGGGCGGGGGTGCTTGCCATCCCCTGGTTATTTACGCCACTGCTGTCTGAAGAGACACTGGAAAATCAGGCTTGACTATGTTTGAAAGGACGTGTTGTTTAAATGGAGAGTAACTGCTTTAAAAAGTTTTGAGAAATAGTGAAATACGTTGCATCTTACCACAAGTACGACAGATTGTCAACGAGAAACATGAAACCGTAGTGCTTACACTATTTTACTTGAAACAGCTTGGATTGGAAGTGTTTGCTTTTTTTTTTTTATTGTATTGGGTTTGTAAACTACCTTCCAATTTCCCCAGAGGTCAAGATTACTGAGGTTGGGGGTCACGTTGTTTGCCTGCGCTTTTGTCTCTATCGTATGCCCCCATCACTTGACATTAAAGCCTTAACCAGACTGGCTGCTCGCGGCTGCACGGCCACGTAGTATGGTGTAAAAAAGACTTCAATATTTGTCCTTAACGCAACACCAACCGTACGATTGCAGCAATTTTGACCTTGTACGCGCGTAGTTACGCATCGCTTCGCACGAAATTTCTTTCTGTCTGGGGAGGCCTTTACTGTCACTCTTAGAATAGAATCTATATAACTAAGATCGTAATATTTGTTTGTGTGTCCGCAATGGGAACCTGGATGATCTTTATTCTGTTGAAGTCCACAGTGGGAACCTCGATAATCTTTATTAGACTGAAGTCCGTAGTGGGAATTTCGATAACCTTAATTCTTTTGTTTGTTTTTGTGTCTTTCATTAGAATTGTCTGTATAAGTAATAACTCGAACTGCGTTTTCAATAAAGAGGCACAGTAGTGATGACGTCATGATTTTTTCAGGTCATAATATTTTCATACACACGGGATGTAGGCCTCTATGTCTCTAAAGCCTGGCTCCAACTAAATCTATGAAGCCTGGCCTACTGCTAATGGGAAATCACAGTATTTTATGCAGACGGAAATCACAACAATGCTCTATAAAACCGGCCATATACGGGGAAGAGAGGGGGCTGCCCTAGAATACAATACAATACAATACAATACAATACAATACAATACAATACAATACAATACAATACAATGTGTCGGCCATAAGTTAAGAGCATGTTCAAGGCCCAAGCGGCAGATGTTAAGCGGAAGAAACAGCCAACGTACGTAACCACCATTCTTTCATGTAAGTGAGGAAACCAGTAGGAAAACAAGTGAAACGACGCAAGGAGATTGCAAGAAGATGGGGACCACAATGGTCAGCAGATGGTCTCAGACTACTTCATAACCGCATCAAAATGTCAAGAACATCAAGACACACGGTAGTGTGTCGCTTGCCAAGATAAACGATAACATCCAGATAAAATATATATGAGCATGGCGACCACTGGACACGTTGTGTCTTTACAGATAAGGCAGTTTGGCTGTTTTCAGGCATGTGAGGATAAATAACTATGCGACAGAAAAGGCTGAAACTTGTTTAATCGGGAGACTTTGGTCGCCTGACAACATAAAAGTCACTGTTAAGGACACAGCTTACCGATTTCTTGTTGAAAAAACGACGTGAATAATGTTGATATTTGTCTAATTACTTACTACTTACGGACTACGTACTACTAACGCTTGTTGTTGTACCACGAAAATAAATTCTTTCATGCGGTGGATAAAGCTGGTTATTAGCTCATTTTACAGGTATTGCTCTGGAGATTGCCCTTATGGACCTTTCTAATTGGTCTAGTGGTTCAGGGGTTAGGGAGCTCCAAACGACCAAATTGATTGTTTTTATTTGATTGATTGTTATTATGGAACAATGCCAAACTGAATATTAACTAAATCCGTGCGTTTGCAAGGAGATACTTCAGTACTAATAATAAGTGTTTCCATCTCATAATTGCTAAGAAAAAAAATGGATTTCACCAATTTGGACCAAAAAATATCCGATATCTACCCCAAAACAAAACTTGTTAAGGATTTCCGCTAAGCTTTTCGGCCGTGTGAAATCGTGATATCAAACGCCAAGCTCTTTCGCCAAGCTAATCCCACCGACTAATACTTCAAACGTTAAATGACATAATTGGAAATTGCGCAGTAAGTAATTTTCATATATTTCATTTACCCTTCGAACTATTACTCGGTCAAATTAGCTTGGCGATAGAGTTTGGCGTCTGATATCACGACTGCACACGGCCGAAAAGCTTGGCGGGATTCCTTAACAAGTTTTGTTTTGGGGTAGATTTCAAATTACCCCAACAATTTAATGTCACCAAATTGCATCACCAGAGTGTCCTCAGTGAATAAAAGTACACAATTTGTGGACTTTCCCCACTTTAGGCACACTTTAGGCACACTTTAGGCACACTTTAGGCACACTTTAGGCACACTTTTGCCCCTCTGCTGTTTTTTTTTTTTAATTTATTTAATGCAAAGCAAGCTTCAGTAATGCCGGCTAATCAGCTGTACCCTGGAACAATCAGCAAGAGGGCGAGCGGCCGACAATGAGAACGGATATGCGCTCTAACAATTAGACACAAACTCATTATTGCTTCAATAATGCTGACTAATTCAGCCGAATTGAATCAGTGGGAATCAACTAGACCGGCGTATGTTACCGCCGGGGAACAACAAGTCTTTATTATTACTGCTTAACACTAGCATGGCTTAACACGGCTAAAGACTGAACCCGTGAAAAACACTAGCACTGGCTGAACACTAGCACTGGCTTAACACGGCCAAAGACTGAACCCGTGAAAAACACCAGCACTGGCTTAACACTAGCACTGGCTCAACAGTAGCACTGGCTTAACACGGTCAAAGACTGAACCCGTAAAAACACTAGCCCTGGCTTAACACTAGCAATGGCTTAACCCTATCACTGGCTAAACATGGCCAAAGACTGAACCAGTGAAAAACACTATAACTGGCTTAACACTAGCACTGGCTTAACACGGCTAAAGACTGAACCTGTGAAAAACACTAGCACTGCCTTAACACTAGCACTGGCTTAACACGGCTAAAGACTGAACCCGTGAAAAACACTAGCACTGGCTTAACACTAGCACGGGCTTAACACTAGTACTGGCTTATCACGGCTAAAGACTGAACCCGTGAAAAACACTAGCACTGGCTTAACACTAGCACGGGCTTAACACTAGTACTGGCTTAACACGGCTAAAGACTGAACCCGTGAAAAACACTAGCACTGGCTTAACACTAGCACGGGCTTAACACTAGTACTGACTTAACATGGCTAAAGACTGAACCCGTGAAAAACACTAGCACCGGCTTAACACTAGCACGGGCTTAACACTAGTACTGGCTTAACACGGCTAAAGACTGAATCCGTGAAAAACACTAGCACTGGCTTAACACTAGCACGGGCTTAACACTAGTACTGGCTTAACACGGCTAAAGACTGAACCCGTGGAAAACACTAGCACTGGCTTAACACTAGCACGGGCTTAACACTAGTACTGGCTTAACACAGCTAAATACTGAACCCGTGAAAAACACTAGCCTTGGCTTAACACTAGCATGGGCTTAACACTAGCACTGGCTTAACGCTAGCACGGGCTTAACGCTAGCACGGGCTTAACACTAGTACTGGCTTAACACGGCTAAAGACTGAACCCGTGAAATATAGAACGTGATAGATGTGTTCGGTTTTCTACCTGATATTTATAGCAGTATAGGTGTGAATTTTGAAATACATTTGTAGGTCTTCAGTCATTCTATGAGGAAGCCAATTTTTTGCCAAACAGCGAAAAGTGCTAGAACTTCTTTATAAACTCACTTCTCTTACGGAACTTCTTTGACTTCTAATCTGACATGCTAGCACGGAACGTTGAGCATACATGCTTCACCCAAAGTCTGCTACAGTTCTTGCTTTGTGATACTAGAGCTTACCGTATATCCAAACCAGTCGTGAATTTTGTATAGGATGCGCAAAATATAATTACAAGAGAACACGTTTTAGTTTACGCTTTAAAATTTATTTGTGCTAAGGAGTTGACCAATGGAAGATAAAGCAAGCCCTATGATTATATTTGTTTGGCTGTACAAAATATGTGTGGAAAGATGAGTGAGATCAAAAAATTTACTCAGTAGCTGTCTGCCTTGCAGCCATTACGCTTAGCGGCCATTGACTGAACCTCGATTTCAGTCAATTTGATTCTAATAAAGGATTTTATCTTTGCATTTATAAAAAGTTACTATTTTTCTAGTGTTTACTCACATTACGAAAGTCCAGAACAAATCTCGCACGGGAACAATAGCACACTTACCTACAAAGAGAAAGAAAGAAAACATATTTTAGCACTCATGTTGTATGCAATGCATATAAACATACACAAATCGCTGCAAATTACATCATGGAATAGGAAAACAAGCCAAACAACGAAAAACATACACTAGAAATAACGTAGTACAGTAAGCCACCTTTTTGCACTTATGTTTCGTCGGAATAGCATGACCGAATTCGAACTGGCAGCCTAATTCGTCCCCAGATCATTGACATGGCGCGTTTATCGCTAAGGTCACTCCTCCACTTGCCACAATTATAAAAGATGATTCACTGGACTCGCTATTAAGGTCACAGCAGTCACCGAAATACTTGTGGCCGTAAGAAATGGAGAAGGAAGACAACGAAAAACAAAGGCTCAACGACGGATTAAATAAATATACACAAATCGCTGTAAATGTTATAAAGGAAAGAGAAAAAACAAGCCAAACAGTGGAAACCATACACTAGAAATAACGTAGTACAGTGGCGTATACCCAGTGGAGGAGTGCCCTTAGCAATAAAGGCGCTATGTCGGTGATCTGGGGACGAATTGGGTTGCCAGTTCGAATCCGGGTCATGCCACTCCGACGTAACGTAAGTGCATAAAGGTATGGCTTCCTGTATTACTTTATTTCTAGTGTATGTTTTTCACTGTTTGGTGTGTTTTCCTCTTTCTTTTACATTAACTATAACCCGTTTCTATTTCTTTAAATCCCACATAAAATAATAAGGATTGTTAATGCTTGTGCTAGGAAAGCAAGACTCAAGAGTTGCAACACACAGGGTGTATCCCACTGGCCGCCTATATTATTTCCCCAAACTGGCTGTGCTCAGAAAGAGCACACAGAATCTTCGATTACAACTCATGGAAAAGGATTTTTTTTTAAATGTTAAAACAAATTTAGATCCGTTACCAGCTCCTAGAAAGAACATATTTTCTTTGTCTTAACGAAAAAGCACAAGCGAGCAAAGTAAACCCATTTCTTGGTGTCGTCGACTCCAACGAAGAAAAAGAAAAACCACGATTCCAAATGATCAGAAAAATGAAAAACAAATACAAATCATGAATTCAAAACGCCAAGAAGAAAAAATTCGGTAGCGCCTAAACGCAATCAGATGAAATCAGAGCAATCAAAATCAACCAAAAGCAATCGAAAGTAATCAAAGAGAGGACTAGGAATATCCCCTGACATGCTGCCCTCGGGCCTTTCCAACCACCCGTTCCCCCTTCCCAAAGATGAGTTCAAATGAGAAGTAGAGGGGTCGATCAAGTTGCTTCATATAAAAGGATTCGTTAAACAAAATATCAAACGTCAAATGTCAAGGGCTCGTCAAACAACTGACTTTTGTCTGAAAAGTTATTTGATAACGTTTACCTTTACAGAATAGCACAGGATCGAATTGGGCCGTGCGTCCGTCTGCCAATGGCAGAAGCTCCCTTGACAATAGACACCCAACACTTTTTATTATTATTATAATATTTTTAGTATTAGCTTTTATTTATTTTCTTTTATATTAATTGAGAATGGGGGTGGGGAAATACAACGAAAAGGACGCAATTAGATGATAGATACATTCACAAAACAGATGACGAAACATACGACCAAGCCGAAACCACCACTCGTTTGGTTAACTTTGTAGTTCTAACTTATTAATGCAGTTCTTTTTTTTTTTAGCGTAAAGATGGACCTACACCCTATTATTTTCTGAAATTATTTTGCTTAGATTGTTTTCAAGTTAAGGTGCCGTACATCAAAACTTAAAGGTAATAAGGCAGAGGGCTAAATGTTGCTCGTTCCACGCTGATACGGAGTCCTCATTTTTCAAGATATACACTTTATAGTGGACAAAGTGTCGCGCACACTTTCGCTTCTTCCGGTTCATACATTTGCGCCTATCAGGGTGCGCCCATTTGAAATGAAATTTGTAACGAATTTGTCCAATAAAGTGCATTTATCTTGCAAAATAGTCACCATATCAGCGTCGATAGTTACACACTTTAAAGCCTCAAACCCCCCCCCCCCAAAAAAAAATACTTATTAGTTTATGTATTTCCACTCTCTTAAAAGGACCGAAGTTCCCCACTTTCCCCAGCCGGTGCCCTTTTTTTGACTGTCGGGCAGATGCAAAAAACTGACTCAGTCCGACCCCCGAATAGCAGTACGTATAACAAAACCAGCACTGGCTGACAGAGGGTGTACTCCCCTCATAAAACCCATTTTTGTGAAATGATAAAGTTCTGTCATTTCTTTGCTTGCACGTTGAAGATCTTTGCAAACAGCCTCTCGCACGACTCATATTTACTCGGAATGGTCAAAATTGTCGGTGCCATTGACTGTTGGCAGTTATATAAGGGAATGGTGGTGTCACAAGAAATATCTCTTCGGGAAGAGGGTGCAGTATCCAAGCAAGTAGGCTTTCTAGGATACACCATTAGACAACGAACTTGCTTGCATACCCATAAATCGTACATGAAGGCCCTAAACTACTACATTTCATGAACTGAAATGAAATTTATTACGAGTGCCGTGACCGTACGTCATGCGCTCTGCTTCAAATTAAGGTTAACAACGGGAGGAAACCGGCGAACTAACAACAAAATACACCAAAATACACACTAACAACCACTGAAAGCTCTATAACAATACTATCACTATAACAATGAAAGCTCAACAATAAAAGCGATATGTTAACCATACGTAACAATAACGTCAATACCCTTTCAAATATTGTTCTGGAAGATTCTTAGTAATGAAAGAATTACCGCAAGCAATTGTGATGGCTGAAGTGATAAGTCGTCAAGCACATGTTACGCCTAGAGCGGGTTTATTTATGGCAGG